>CAUYPK010002474.1:0-12024 GCA_963574355.1 Loris lydekkerianus
ATAGAATATTCTCAAGCATTCACTCAGTTTACCCAGTATGAAGTAATGACTGTGTCCTTTCTTCAGGGCAGAATATCTATAGACCTCTGACAATATGTTGTTAACATATGTCAACCCTCTGGCCCGTGTCTCTGAGGAAGGGCTGCATGCCCTTTGATCTCAGGCTTAACGGGAAGTACCACCTTAGAGAATAGGCCTAAGGAATTTTCCAAAAAAGCCTATCTCTGTGAGTAACCCAGGGGGGTCCAGATTTCCTAAGCCTCTGGAAGAAAAGTAAGTCATTTTATACTCACACTGAATTCACTTTGTGGGCTTGATGTAGGATATGTTTATTTTTAAATATTATCCTACAATTTCCAAAGGCCCCACCTCCTAATACTGTCACCTTGAGAGTTAGGTTTTTAACATATACATTCTGGGGAAACACAGATAGTCATACCATAGCAATATCCAACAGAAATGCAAATACTGAGGATGCTAAAACTGTGTATGCACATTTTAAGAAATGTTATCTATGTATTACTTTTCTGCATTGAATTGAATTGTGGTAGCAACGTGGAGTATGGTGTTTGCTCACAGAATGTCATAATCAAATGAATGTTAGCATCGCCATGTGACATGCAGGATAGTCAAAGAAAATGGTGGAAACATGGTTGTCTTTTGAGGAGTGCAAGACCAACATTGCTCACGTAGTAGTTCACCATAATCAGAAGTGTCTAGACACAATGATAACCACTTTGAGCACCTCTTGTAATTGCAGAAGTCAAGCATAACTTGGATTACATTTTTTTTTTCCGGGAAGTGACTAAATGTTCAAGATTAGGTAATTGTGATGGTTGCACAATTTCATGAAATGTATGTTTTAAATGGTGAATAATTTTTTTATTGTTTCAGGTTGAGGGTACAAAGAATTAGGTTACATTGTTTGCATTTGTTAGGTAAAGTCCCTCTTATTAATTGTGTCCTGCCCCCAAGAGGTGTGCCATACACTGTAATGTTGAGTTCCTTAAGTGAGAGCACCCCATCTCCCTCCCCCCTCCTCTCTCCCAACTTCCACATTCCCTCTCACCCCACCTTCAATTGATTTGAGTTTTTCTCTTATGTGGGCAGGTATTAGATAGTCCACTGGCTTCATATCAGAATTGGGTAGACTGGATTCTTGCTCCTCCATTCTTGTGATACTTTACTAAGAAGAATGTATTCCAACTCTATCCAGATTAATGAAAAATATGTAAAGTCTCCATATTTTTTAATGGCTGAATATTATAGCATGGTATACATATTTCACAGCTTATTGATCCATCCTGGGTTGGTGGGCATTAGGTTGTTTCCACATTTTGGCAATTATAAACTTGTATTATATTTTTATTTTATTTAGTTATTTATTTATTTTGCAGTATTTTTGGCTGGGGCCTGGTTTGAACCCACCACCTCCGGTATATGGGGCTGGCACCCTACTCCTTTGAGCCACAGGCACCTCCCGATGTTTTTTTTTTTTTAGAGACAAAGTCTCACCCTATCATCCTGGGTAGAGTGCTGTGGCGTCACAGCACACAGCAACCTCCAACTCCTGGGCTTAGGCGACTCTCTTGCCTCAGCCTCCCAAATTGCTGGGACTATAGGTGCCCGCCACAACACCCAGCTATTTTTTTGTTGCAGTTTGGCTGGGGCTGGGTTCGAATCTGCCATCCTTGGTATATGGGGCTAGCGCCCTATCCACTGAGTCATAGACACCACCCTGTATTAGAATTTTAATACATTTTTTTCCTTTCTTAAGATGTGTACACTATTTTTGGCACTTTCTGTATTTATTTACCAAATCCATGCATTAGAATCATTATCATAGTAATATTTATAATAATCCAAAGTCCTATCCCAGTGCCTATCAACAGCAGAGTGGGTAAATTGTAATGTTGCCATATAATGAAATATTACACAGCAATTAAAGTGAGCAATAGAAAATACATCCGATAGCATGGATAAACACAAACATAATGTTGAGTGAAAGAAATCATTCACAAAAACAACCAGTTGCAAGAATATGTATTTCTACATTTTCCTTAAATGAGGTTCAAAAACAGGCAAAACTAATCTTTGGTTAGTGTTTAGCACCCAGTGATGGTTACCCTTGGAGGGGATAGTTAGTGACTGAAAGAGATCACAAAGGAGTCTTCTGGGAGCTGGAAATCAGCTGTTTGGTGACCTGGAGACTGTTTATCTGCATGTGCCCACTTTTGAAAGTTGTTTAAACTACATAATTATGAAGCTTGAACTTTCTGGTGTCTGTATTATAAATCAACATCAAGTCAAAAAGAAAAAAAAAAAAAAACATTCTGCACTATTGTTTTTATCCTCTCCTCTTTGCCTATTTTCTTCCTGAACCCTTTGTTTCTCTTCCTTTAGAAATAATTCATGTTTCTCTCATGTGTCTGCACATCTAAGTAGAGGCTTGACATCTTTTATTCTGAATTCTCATTTCAAGGATGTTTGTATAGTAAACAGCCTTGAACAATAGATATGGTTTCTTTCTCTGTGGAAGACAGAATATTTTATTTGCTATTAAGAGCAATAAAGTTGATGTTTCCATCCAAGGCAAAAATTGGGCATGTTTGATAGCAACCTCTTTTACAAGATTGGGACTTGCTGAGCATAAGGGTCGGTTGTTATGCAAACCTACTGCATGTGTAGCTTTCATCTGTAATGGTCCCTATGACCCTGGGGGACTTGGAGGGGGGAAGAGAAATCAGCACAAGTATGATACTCGTGCTGCCTACTGTGCTGTGAATAAAGTCTTCTATCCATGATTTAGGAGTCTCAGTCTCCTGCAAGTATCCATGAAACTGTGGCAACCTACCTTGTTAGTTTGCAAGTAGGGTACAATTTCAGACCCTTCATAGTGCTTGATCCTCTTCTAGCCTAGCAATGCATTTTGGCTTCATTGCTATAATTTTTGGTCTCACTGTTTTATGTGGGCCTGATTATTATAATAAGCCAATTCCTTGGAACAATAACTATATTAGGAAAAATAACAATAGCTCATATTTATTGAGCACACTGTATGTGTGAAACATCACTTTAAAAGATATAGACACATGTTTTGTTACTTTAAAAACGCTCAACAATCCATAAAATAGGTTTTTCTTGAGTTTACAAATTCCACAAAATAAGTCTCTTTTTTTTTTTGACTTTATAAATGAAGAAACTGAGGTTCAGAAGTAATTTATCAAGTATTGCACAGCTAGCAAGTGACTGACTTGGGATTTAAGCCAAGTTGCTCTAACTTCAGAGCTCATACTCCTACGTCTATAGCCTTATATCTAAGCCAACTTCACATAACAGTAGGAACAAGAACCATGTCTCAGTTACTTAGTGTGGTAAAACTGGTTAAAGTCACTGCAAGCAGAAGTCCAAAAGAAACCATTTGGTAAAGCCATTTGTGGAAGCATCACAGCTTCACTGCTAAGAAACTACCACTCATACAAGCATGTAGGTGTTTGTTCTTTCACAAAACATTGGTTCTGAAAAATATTGTGAAGCAGAAATAGTCATCTCTAATAGCTTCCCATTACACCCTAGAGTCTCTTAATCAAAGGGATGGTATGGTCCACCAGTCTGACATCTACATTAAAAGTTCTTCCTATTTTAGAGTGCACCTAGGAACCGATTAGATGAAATTGGCAGTAATGTGCAACCAGAGAATCTCCAAGCAGAGCAAGATCTTAATATTTATCTCTCTTCCTTTTTGTACTATAATATTTTACTCTCATCAGGATTTAAAGAACATGCTTTTCTGAAAAGGAGATAATCAAATATTCTAAGTCTCATTATTTCGTGTTTCAGTTTAGTTTCTTTTCAATAAGAAATCTGCAAGAAAAAAAAGCAAATTTTTTGTATGGTTGGTTGTTACATGCCCATCAATAGTTGACATTAAATATATTGTATAATTTCTTACCTGGAAATTTGTAGTAAGTTAAGATTTCCCTCTTTGAAAGAAGAATTGCCAAATCTTAAAAAATGAATTTCTAGTTGTGAAAAGGACTGTACACACCTCTTTTGGGAACAGCTAAGACAAAATCTACCACGGGTGTATTTCTTGTGTGTTAAGATGTATGTTCTTGTATATAGGTGGCTGAATATACTGCAGTTCTCAGAAATCACAGACAAAAAACATATTTATTGAAGGCAAAGAACACATGCCTCATCAAAAACCATTATACTTTTTGTATAAAGTAGAATACAAAATAAGAGAGAGCCAGGTGGTAGCAGAAGCTTCCTCTCCATCCTCTCCCCACGCACTGTTGCTTGCCTGATGTAGTTCAGAGAAGTGAGGCAGTGAAGGCTACATGGAGAATCGTGAAAACAAAATGTATTTTCTTGATGCAGCCTGGATTTATGGCAACTGAAAGTGGCTGCTCAGTGAAGATCGGTTTAACTAGAATGCTATTTTTTTCCCTCCCCACTTATAGGAACCTCTTGTCATTAACCGGCTAGAAAAACTGAACTCATGAAATTATAAATTTAAAAAATAAAATAAAACATGGAAGTACCACAGCCATCTAGACAAACAATGTAAGGACGACAAGAAAAAAGAGCAGTGTAACTAATTTAATTCTATTTTAGGGCTTTTTAGTTATAAAATGTAACATACATATAAAAAGGGCACAAAGTAAGGATATACCACTCAATGATTTATCATAAAACAAATATCCCCATAACCAACCAGTCCAAGAAATAAAATTTGGTGGGACCCCAGAAGTCACCCTCATTTTCTCTCCCTATCTCTGTTCTTGTTTTCTCCAAAGGTAACCATTAACCTACATTCACCTTATACCTAATTCCTTATATTTTATTACGCTATTTCAGTCTACTCATGAATTCTTGAACAACAGTTTGGGAGATATTTTTCAACCTTATTTAAATGGAATCATACATTTATTATGTACATTCTTTTGGGCTTAGATTTATGTCTGTGAGATTCATCCACATTAGGGTGTGGACGTGTGGTTTATTTATTTTCAAAGAGTTGAATTAATAGGTTATAAGGAATCTTCAACTTTAGTAGATAATCCAAATTGTTTTCCAGAGTGCTTGTGGTCTACTTACTACCAGCAGGATATGAGAACGCCTGTCACCTTCACTTGGTGTAAGCAATCTTTTTTATTTTAGTCATTCTGATGGGTGACTGGTAGTATCCTATTGCATTTAAATTGCATTCCTCTGGTGATTATTAGTGAGGTTGAAGTTCTTTTCTATGTGTATTGTCCATTATAGAATCCTGCTTTGTGAAGCACACACTCAATTCTCTAACTCATTTTTTATTGGGTTGTTTCTCTTTTTCTTAATGAGTTTTAGTACTTTAAAAAATATATGCAAGAAAAAAACTTTTGTCAGTTAGATATATTATAAATATGAACTATTCTACCACTATTTGCTTGCCTTTTAACTCTCTTAATGCTCTAGGAGGAAGTCGGCCACCGTGAAGGAAGTCTGAGTATCTTGACACTTCCATATTGGTAGGGAGTCCAAAGTAGTCACATGGAAAGGCTACATGATGGCATGTTTGGCCAGCCTAAATGTTACAGCCATCCCAAGTGAAGATAGCAGACATGTGAATGATGAAACCATCCTAGACATTCCAGCTCCATCAGACATGGTGTGGAAAAAAAGAAACTCTAGCAGCAGCCAGAGTTGAGACCTCAGATGGAAGACCTCGACTGAGCCATTCCAGGCATCTCCAGTCATTCAGACCAGCAACCTGAGATGCCAGTCATTGTGGAATTAAAGTGATTTATCTCTGGTAGGACCTACACAAATTCTGGACCCATAGATCTTGAGTATAATAAAAAAAGTTTGATTTTTGATGCCACTAAGGTGTGGGTGGATTGTTATGTGATAGATGAACAGAAGATTCCATGGTGACTTTAGGATTCTAAAGAACTGAAGTGAAGGAGAAGGGGGCTTTGGGAGAGAAAAACACATAAGCCAACTTAGTGAATGCAGAATATATCTGAATTCTTTGGTGTCAGTGAAATAACCTTATCAAAAATGTAGAGAAATTATTTTAGAATAAATGTGGCAAGATGTTCTTTATCCTTTACTAGTTATCCAGAAAAAAAAAAAGACATAAAGAGGGAATTTGTTAGCATAATATCACATTAAAATGAAGCTATAGTAGTTGTCCATCATGGCAAGAAAACTTTGATATGACCCATGGATGTGTCACTCTGAAGAATCTGAAGATACACCTCGTGGATGGTCCCAGGGCCTAACTGATGCCCCTTTTGGAAAGGAAAAGAAATAGAGATAGAAGAATGAAGGAACATCTGCATGTTTATGTGAGGTATGGATGTTATGTATCAAATGAGAGACTCCATGGGGAAAGATATTTGTTTTTATCTCCTAGTAGACTCTGAACTCAGTATGTATCCATTATGAGCAACTAATAGTAAAATACATTCTCTGGAAATGAACTTTTACCTACAGGCTCTATAAGATGTACCAAATTTATGTATAGAAATATATGAACTTAGCTAGTAAGAAACATAAATTATTAAAGATCTTGAAATCATGGACTAAATGTTTAGAAATAACTTTAGAACTAATTGAGAACTTATAGTTTGTTACAGGGGTTATATTCATATGACAACAGCTCTGAGGGCCATTCCAGAAAAAAAATTGCTTTGAAGGGTGGACTTGGCCATGGCATTGGTGCACAGCTTCCCAAGGGAAGTACCTCACAGTGACCATACTGATATTCAGCAGTGAGGTACGTAGCACTTTTTCTAGGACTTAACCTAGAAAGTTCACAAACTTAATTGTCTGACCTCATAAATACATATTAAAAAATTTAATTCCTGTGTATCTTTGGAAAGAGAAGGAAGGAAAAAAGGGAAAATGAGTCTTCTGAGTATATAACTGGGTAGAAAGACGCACTGGTGAAGTTGGCACTAGAATAAGACCAAGAACTAACATAAAGGGATTAATGTCAATGAGACAGAGTTGGCATTTCACCATGTCCCATTCCTTTAATTTATCAACCCTGAGAATTGTCTTTGAGGCCATACATGGAATGAGATGGTGATTTAGAGGAAAATCTGTGTTAACTGCATATCTCCACTGTGAATAAGAACACAAAAAATTGTGGAGCATGACCTGGATAGGTGCATATTGATTCTTTTTATCAACATCTTCTATGCTAGCTTATCTCAGAATGCAGGCATTTTGAACTTTAGTAAATAAAAACTTTCTGAACCAGGAAGAATATATTTTTATCCTTAGCGATACATAACTTCAGATTATGTATTTTCTTTAAAGGAAAGGAGAACATCCTGGAGTTCAATAATAAAATGTTTATTATAGTGCTGAAAAGTGAAAATGCCTCAGCCGTGGTTTTAAAAAATGTATGACAAGAACACATGGCCCTTCAATGCGGTGATGATAAATAAATAAATAAAGCCTCTAGGCAGAAAAGCCCAACCAGATTCTATAGTCAAGATATGATCCCCAAAAAATCATGAACTAGAAAGATAACAGTGAGCCTACAATTCCTATATACATTTCCTCGTCTGAAATCTTCAATCCTATTCTTAAACCAAATTTGAGACCTAGATATTTACGTAGAAAAAACAAACAAACATATTTTTTGCTTTTTAAATTCTTTCTTGTGATAAAGGTAGATTTTTGTGTAGGGTAGGGTTTGAGTTATTATTCCAACTTATTTTTGGCATCAAGAAATCTGGAACTTCTGAAATCTGTTTACTGTTTTTGTCTTAATGTGAAAATGCTGTATGATTATCTATGAAAATGCACAGTAATGCTGAGGTCACTACTAATATGGAAGAGCACATAGAAAATATTTTGAAAGCCCTAATTTATGGTGTATGACACTGAGACAGATACACATAGACTTGCACGTTATACAGTAAAAGCCACATATTCCTAGATGCTAATTAGAAAAAAAAATTTGTCATTTTTTTTCTATTGAAACAGGAAATCTGAGAGTTTCCCTGGTTGTGGTCTTTTAACATAGTTATTTTCTTTATAACAATCTGTCAGTCCATATTTATTGAGACCTACTGTGTAGAATTAATTTCTTGCTGTTTTGGAGAATTGTAAAAATAATAGTGAAGTCTCCGCACAGGAGGAATTTATTTTCTACTGGGAAAGAAAGAACAATTTCCTGCACCTAATATGTGTGTGAAAGCGTATGTGTGTGTTAAATTATATATATACTTCCATCTACATTTCTTACCCACCACACATTGACTTTTTTAGTGATTTAGTAGGGGAGGTGGCAAACTGTGGCCTGAAAGCCAAATCCAGTCAGCCACCTGTTTTTGTATAGCTAAGAATGTTGTTTCCATTTTTAAAGGGTTGTAAAAATGAAGAAAGAAAAGAAAAGGATGCAACAGAGACAGTATGTGGCCCATAAATCCTGAAATATTTACTATTTGGCTTTTTACAAAAAAGTTTGTTTGACCTTTGATTTAGAGTAATCCATGAAACTATGAAGTTTTGCTGTATTACAGAGACGGTAGCTGTCTGGGTTTAGCATGAGATCCAGAGAAGGATTTTCTCTAACCACATAGGACGGAGCTTGAATAAAGATGCCTCACAGTTGTAATGCAGTAGCTTTCAAAGGCCTCCCTGCATGAAAAGCAAAAAGATGGAGTGAAGTCATACTTTCTATGACAGCAGGTTCCATGTGTTGATTTCCCATACAGGTGCCTGCATCTCCGTCTTGTCTAATAGTACAGACCATTCAAGTCCAAGAAATCAATCTAGGTCTACACTTTCTCTTCCTCACCGCCAAGGTAATTTGGGGGAGTTTTAGCATTCTGCTTATAAAATATGCCCATAAGGACCTTGGGGGGCTTACCCAGTGGCAATTAACCATCTATACTCAATTCTGCAGCTAATTATGGCATTACTGCTGATCAAAGTTGCCACTGGATGTAACAGAAACAAACCTGTTTTCACAACAGTTCTTTAGTTTGAGGACTAGAAAGCTATCTATCGATTCAGGGCTGCAGCTGGAATTTGCAATGTGTGGCTCAGGCATTTGTTTTGTGTTATTTCCAATACCTTTCCTAGGAAGTGTCATTTCATTTCTGACTCAAAAGCATTTTATGGCAGTTCCTACTGGTGTGTGTGTGTGTGTGTGTGTGTGTGTGCACGCGTATATGTGTTTAATTTTCTGTATCTTACTGATACATCTCTGTATTATTTATCTTGATGTCTGTAGCGGGGCTTGTGTTTTGGTTCTGTGGACATAAACAGAAAGTGGCACATAAGGAGAGTCCAACATGAAAAAATACATGTATGGTGCATTGGTAAAACAGTGGAATAAGCAGCTTGACTGGGCAGAGATCACTAGTATGTCAATATAAGCAATTTGAGCCAGCCCATGGTTTTGCTATAGGAGATAAAAAACAGCCACTTAGACTTAAATTAGCTCAATGACCTGGAATCATTCTCCAAACCACTGACTCAAGCATCTATCAAGTACTTGATCAGATCTGTGTTTAATACAAACCTGTTATATTTTCAGTGGCAGTTCAAAGCATGTCTTTGATAATCCAGTGTTTAGGACAGTGCCTGGAAAATGACAGGCACGAAATACTTGTGGAACAACTAACCAAATACTCTTGGGGAACAATCTGTCAGAGTAAAAAGATAGTAAGTATGGGGTCAATGGTATTAATATTTATTGAATGCTTACTCTGTGCCAAGCACTGACTTAAAAAATTATATGAATTTTCTCGCTCATCCCAATACATCTATGAGCTAGGTTCTATTATTGTCCTCACTTAATGTCTTTGCATACTTTTGGCTACTTGGTCATCTACAGTTGAATTAAAATCAAAGAGGTTCATAAATTCTAATTACTGTTCTAAGAGTCATACATGTCTACATTCACAGAAATGAGACTTTCCAACTAATCATTCCACTAGCTAAGATTGGCATCTCCTCAAATTATGCACAGCACCTCAAAGTGAAACACTTATGAAGAAAATGCATAAAAACACACATATGCCTATATACACATATGCACACACTCAAATGATACACCAAAGGAAAAGTTAATATCACATAAAATAACTGAGAGCTGCTGGGGAATGTATAGACTATAGATTTTGTTAGTTCCTTTAAGGAGTATTAGTGTTTTTTGTTTTTTGTTTTTTTTTAGTAAACAGTTAACTTAGATTCAAACTCCAAACTCTGTCTCCTCTGCAACAACCAGCAGCTAAAATCTTTGTCCAATTATTTTTGCCTTACCTGGGTTGCTTGGACTTTTATCTCACATATACATAGTTCAGAGGTCAGTCAAAGATTTGGCCAGAGTTTACATGCAGAATTTGGAATTCCCCTATTGGATTTCCCTTTTCCCGTATTTCTCCCTTGCTTTCCAACAGCTATGATCACTTAACCTCTTTTTTCCTTCTCTTCAAACAAGTAAGACTGCATGTCTTCTATTCCAGTTTTAGCCAATTTCCATGGAACTAAATGAAGCCTATTCTCAGCAAAAATCTATGAAAGGGGAAAATTTACCCCATTCCATTTCTTACTTCCAAGTGTAAACTTTTCTTTAATCACTGTCTGATTTCAAACTTTATCATTATTATTATGTCAGTCACGGTGAGGCAAAGTAGACACATGTTATGTGGTCTTGAGGGGTAGATAGGGAAATGAAGTGGGCATTGAAAATTAATAAGGGGGAGTGTGGGAGGGAATGGGGGACAAAAATTTACCTATTGGATATGATGTAAACTACTCTGGTGGTGGGCACATCAAAAACCCTGACTTCAGCATTATACAATTCATACACATGACAAAAAACACATGTACCCCTAAATCTATTGAAATTGACAGAGAAAGAAATTTTCAAATGCTCAGAAAAAAGAATTCTGTGTTGAAATAAATTATGAAAATATTTCACACTTTTTAAAAAATGTTTGTGTGTTCTGATTGCTCCACTCAATGGCCATTCTCTCATCTCTGTCCTCAGACCTCCTTTTTATTTGAGACATGACAATATTGAAAATAAGTGACTTAATAGTCCTACAAAAGCTTCTATGTGTTCAAATTAAAGGAAGAGAAGAGTTGCGCATTTCTCACTTTAAATCGAAATCTAGAGATGATTAAGATTAGCGAGGAACATATGTTCAAAGCTGGTGGATAGGCTGAAAGCTAGGCCTTTTAGGATGCCAAACAGTCAGCTAAGTTTTATTTATTTTTTATTTTTTATTTTTATTTATGTTTGAGAAAGATTCTTACTCTGTCTCCCTGTATTGAGTGCTGTGACATTATAACTTACAGAAACCTCAAACTCTTGAGCTTGAGCAGTCCTCTTGCCGCAGCCTCCCGAGTAGCTGGGACTAGAGGTGTGTGCAACTACACCCAGCTAGTTTTTCTATTTTTAGTAGAGATGGGGTCTTACTCTTGCTCAGGCTGTTAGCTAAGTTTTTAATGCAAAGGAAAAGTTCTTGAAGAAAATTATAGAGGCTATTCCAATGAATAGCTCAATTACAAGAAAGCAAAACAGTTTTATTGTTGATGTGAAGAGAAGCTGGAAGCTATGAGGAGTTGGTTCATGAGGCTTAAGGGAGTATTGAAGTGCAAGGTGAAGCAACAAGTGCTGATGGAGAAGCACCTAGCCAGCAGCAAGCTATCCAGAAGATCTAGCTAACATCATTGATGAAGATGGCTACAATAAACAACACATTGTCAGTGTAGACAAAACAGCCTTATATTGAAAGAAGATGCCATCTAAAACTTTCATAGCTAAATAAGATAAGTCCCAGTTCCATCCACGTAAACATGAAAGAGGTAAAGTTTCCATCTTTCTTTAAGGCTGCATAATATTCCATGGTGTACATATACCACAATTTATTAATCCATTTGTGGATTGATGGGCACTTGGGCTTTTTCCATGATTTAGCAATTATGAATAGGGCTGCAATAAACATTCTGGTACAAATATCTTTGTTATGATGTGATTTTTGGTCTTCTGGGTATATGCCT
>CAUYPK010002475.1:0-41896 GCA_963574355.1 Loris lydekkerianus
TTTTTTGAAAAAATAAATAAAATAGATAAACCTTTGGCTAGACTAACTAGAAATAAAAAAGTAAAATCTCTAGTAACCTCAATCAGAAATGACTGAGGGATTGATCTCTGTGAATTGAGTAGTGATTAGTTCTCACATAAATTGGATTTAATTTTGAGCAAAGTACATTACTTAAACATTAATTTTTAATTCAACTTGTTAATAAGTTGTTTAGGTGATTGCATCCTCATTTACAAGTGACATATGTTTGCAATTTCCCCTTTATGATAATATATTTTATTCAATTTTAACATCAAATGTACCCAGATCAAGTAGAATGATTTTGAAGCATTTCTTCTTTTTCTATTTTCTATAAGATTTGGCATGATTTGTTTTTCGAAATTATCTGTTACTTTTATTTATAAATATTAGTTGTCTATTTTGAGACTTAAAAAAAATAATAAGAAGAAGTTAACTGATGACTCCATACTGAACCTCGGAGTCAAAGTATTCTATAATAGACATACTCTTATTTGACAATGTGAATGTTACTTTCTTTACATTATTATTATTATTATTACTGCTTAATATTTTGATATAGCTATTGTCAGATTTCTTTTCTGAATGTATTTATGTTCATTCTTTATGAGGTTTTTGTTTCTAGTCCTTATTTTAAAGATTGTTACTGATATGAAAATTTAAGCCTTTTTAATTTTGTGAAGGCAAAAAAAATGGAACCCTAATAAACACATGTATATGTAAAAATAAAAATAAATAAACAAATAAAAATAAGGAAGCTCTGTTTTGCTGTTTTCACTTGTGAGTGCCAGTACATACATCCCTTTTGTACAAATACACATATGAACATGCTCAGACATACATACACATCAACCTAAGAATAGAAAATGAAAGTATCTGTGAAGAAAAATATGCTAATCTCTTCTCAGAGAAAGCAGTATTTGTTCCATTGACTCTATGGAAATGTGTAGTTCTTTCTTTTGTTTTACTTATTAAAATAATTCATTGGCAGTTTTTTGAAAAAGAAACTCATTAGTATATACACTCAAAATGTTTTTAGATAGTTAAAAAAATTCATGTCTGAGGATTAATTATTCTGCTAATATCAATAGCATAATCAATAGCATAAAATATCAATAGTATAAAAACGTATGGCAATACTAGCAATGCAGAGAATTATTTTATGTGTGAGATTAATTTTAGTCTCATTTTTTAAAGCTCATGGCTGATGAATGAGGGCAATACATTTAATAAGAATAATGTCATGTTATATAGGGAGATGTTTTATTGAAAAGTTGTGTTTCTGCTGAAATGTCTGACTTGTTTCTATTAAATCAGAATCCATCTTGATGAGAGCACAAAAGCACATTTTTATGAATAAAATATTTAACAAGTCAACAGTTCTATCATCATGGTACTAAACAACCAATTCACCTTCTTTACCCAAAATTTAGTTTATTTTTATTATCTGAGAGCAAAAAAGGGCAAATAATGTGCTCAAAATCTGATATTGAAGAAGGATTAGGATCTTCCATGTCCAAGCTCCCATCTTTACTTTCTTGCTTTTTTTTTTTTTTTCTTAAATTGTTCAATGTTTTCCAAAAAATTTTCCATAGAGTACTTTCAGAAATGTAACAGTGAATTCAAAACAAATTTAGAAACTGTAAAGACATGCTCTATTTTTAAGGAAACTATCTTGGCTATGATCACTTTATTTTCTAGAAGATATGAAACCCCAAGTCATTTATAGACTATTTGGCATAAATGAGGATTTCAGATTAATAGCAGAGAAGTCCAAGGGAAGTAAAGTTCTTTTAACAGAGTTAATTTTACAAAAATAATTTTCCCCTTTCTTTTTAATATTTTCATCACATTTTCTAGATAACCATAGAGAGAACATTCTCTAGTTGAAGTTCTGTTGTCTTGCCCAATGCATTTTTTTCTCTCATTTATTCTGGAAATAAAGGTTTAGTTTTAAACCAGCACTGCATTTCCCATGCAGCCACGGCCTGCCAAGACCACCATAATTGTACAGAGATAGGACTTCTTGTACTGACTTGGTTCTCATGATAGCTGTTAAATCTGATTATATTTTTTGTTCAAAAATTATTATTGATGTTCAATGTCTACTATATATTGATAAATTAATCTCAAAGGAAATGGAAATTATTCTGCTTCTCATGGTACTTATGTTCTAATGAAGGAGAGAGATGAATAGGACATAATAAATAATTTCTCCTTTCATTAGAACTTAGTAGAAAATGAAATATCAAAGCCCATAAGACTTCGATAAAATAAAATGTTTCTACCTGTGAGGCTAGCTCTAGGAGAAGAGTTTGCAACCAAGAACTATAACAAGACCAGTGTAGCTGCAATGTAGTGAGCAAAACAGAAAGTGACATCAGATGAACTTGGAGCCTTGGTCAACAGCAGGAAGTAATGTCTTAATAAGGCCTAGTTCAGGCCTTGTGATTATAATTGCAAAAATGTAAGAACTATTCATTTTGGAAATACTAAATGTTCATAAAGGACAAAAAGTAAGGAGCATGATATTTATTTACGTTTTTAGAGTTTTACAGTGACAATTACCTTCTAAATTCTTAGAATCTTCCTATCTCAAAACATCTCCACTCTATGTGGAGCTCTGATGTCAACTTCACAATAATGCAAGGATACCCATCACACCAGCGAGGCCACATAGAGTGGGGTTTTTTGTTTGTTTGTTGTTTTTGTTCATTTCTTATTTTCCTCCTAGCCAATGCTTTCTGTTCTCCAATAAGAACAAGAACATTCTGAGAAGCAAAAGTCTGAGCACAAACACTTCAAAGAGTTACTTTGAGACACACAGACCTGGTTCACATCTTTTTTGAAGGAGGAGGGGGGGGAAACAGTTTCACTTTGTCACCCTCTGTGGGGTGCCATAGTGTCATAGCTCACAGCAACCACAGACTCTTGCACTCAAGCTATTCTCTTTCCACAGGTGCCCACAAGGCCTGACTATTTTCAGAGGCGAGGTCTCGCTGTTGCTCAGGCTGGTCTCCCACTTCTGAGCTCAGGCAACCCACCTGCCTCAGCCTCCCAGAGTGCTAGTATACAGGCATGAGCCACCAGCATCGGCTTGGCCCACCTCTTAAATCTGTTCTACTGTTTTCCTAATTGCAGTCCACAGTAGTCACAGGCCACAGGTTCTAAAAACAGTCATCTCCTGATGTTTTACTGGCAGTTTCCCCATTAATCTTCTTCATTTGTTATTAACTTCAAGTCCATAGTCTAATCTCCTATTTTCTTATATGTAAACTAACAAACTTATTTTATACCCTGTTAATCATGTTACCATTTTTTTTTACTTACTCAAATCTCACTTTTCCTGTACATAGTTTATAAAATTTTTATTTCCAAGAACACTGAGAAATAACTGCATTGACAATCAAAAGGTCTGGAGTGGAATTTATTTCTGAGAAACATATGCGATTCTAATGGGAGAATCATGATGAGTACATAACACATTTTTGCAAAATTTGTAATTGAATGATAAATTACAAATTTCAACCTGTTCGTGAGGAAAACACCACCACTGCAACAACCACAAGCACTATAAAACTTTATGATTAATAAAAGTTCAAACATTTAATAATCATATCATCATTATTTCATTACTATTATAAACAATTATAAAACAAAATATTGTTTAAAACCATTTGCATGCTTTAATTGTATTTACATTTAATCACCACTGGAGCTTAGAGAATTCTCTCTAGACTGTTCGTTTCATGGGGTACAGTCAGATTACAGCACGCTGAAAGATGAGTGAGGGGCTTTAACTTCTACTGATGGAGGCATTTAATTGGCAGAGACATTCTCCCTCCTTTCTTTTCCTTCAAATGGTTTGCTAAAGCTATTTTTCAACATAGATGCACTTGGTAAATTTTAGTTAGGGAAAATCCAGCCAAGCTAATTTCATTTTAGATATGCAATGAATAGTATATTTTTTAAATCAGTAGTGACATTACATTAAATGCAGAGAAAAGAGGGTACTGAGCCCCAGGATGTCGCCTGCCGTTCGCATCATGCCTTGTTTTTACTCCACGGTCTCTGGGTATCCCTATGCATGGCTCCTGATAAATTACTTCACCCATGATTATTCCAAAAATTGTAAAGACTGAGAAGTTATGGCTGTGAAGTGAAGAACTAGATGATGATAGCGATGATGATGATGGTGTGATGATGAGAATGATGATAAAAGCGACATCAGAATCCAACGACTGGGAAAATCAGAATGGTTAACTCCAGTGTTGAGTGTGGTTTCCAGCAGGAACTTCATGTCTAGGCTGAGTGCGAGCACTTATCTCTTGGCTGGAATGAGATGGGCAGACAACCAAGTGTCATGGCTGTATGACACTGAGAATAGAGTGACATGTGGTGGCTGAATCAAACAAAGCTCTGATCTTTGATTCATGGTTTTGTCTTGTATCCTCAGATGAGCTAAGGAATTTGTTCCCTTTCATCTGTCAAAATGAGCAGCCAATTCTCTGTAGGTGGTTTCCCATTAAGAGTTGGAGAAGTCACTATTCACCATAAATGGGCAGCCATTCTTCAATTTCTTTCTTTTTCTTTTTTTTTTTTTTTTGAGACCGAGTCTCACCATGTTGCCTTCAGTAGAGTGCACTGGCATCACAGCCCACAGCAACCTCAAAGTCTTTGGCTTAAGCAATTCTCTTGCCTCAGCCTCCCAAGTAGCTGGGACTACAGGCACCTGCCACAACACCCAGCTATTTTTTTTTGCTGTAGTCGTCACTGTTGTTTGGCAGGCCCAGGCCAGTTTGAACCTGCCAGCCCTGGTGTATGTGGCTGGAGCCCTAGCTGCTGAGCTACAGACACCGAGCCTGATCCTTTAATTTTTATAGAATAAATCAACTTGGACAATATCATTGGGGTGATACTTCTGAATGGGGTGAGACAAAGGCAACAGCAACATTGAATTGAAACACGTAAACCCAAGTACATCTCTATCTGAGAACTCACAATCTCTTACATATAACCTTCAAAATTTTTCTCTTCTTGCACAAAAGGTGTCTACATGATTTTGTTTGTGTTTCCTCTGAAGCCACCTTCCTAATCAGGTTGTAATGCCCCTTCATCTGTTAAATACACTGGAAGTTCTTCTTTTGGGGGAAGAATTTGCACTGTATCAGTCTCTGGCATTTAAAAAAAGAATAAAGAAAAAGAAAAGAATTGCTAGAAGCCGTTTGCATCTATAGTGAATTAAAATCAGGGAGTTTCATAAGGGAGTACAAGCTTGTATCAAGAATGCATGAAGAATTTTTTTCCCAGAGAGGAGAGCATAGAGCATGGAAAAGAGGGAATAAAATGTAAAAATAAAATGTTGACCATAGGTTATACTGCCTTATTTACTGGAAATTTGCTGAGATAGTGTTTCTTACGTGACCTTATCATACACATGCGTACAAAAAAGATAGTGTGGCAATGGATCGGCCAATCAATTTGGTTGTGGTAGGTAATCTTTTCACAATGTATATGTATTGAAATTATCATGCGGTACACCTCCAATAGATACAATTTTTATTTATTAGTAGCATCTCAATAAAGCTGGGAAAATGAACAAGCAAATTAATGAAAAGAAAAAGAAAAAACAAGGATGTGATTGGAAGAAGGAAAAAGGAATTCAGGGAAAAATATATATATATTCTTACATATTATATGTATTCTTATATATAATATATAAATATACGTATATATTTTTGAGCATAAAATAAGAGATAACTGTGTTGCTAAGAACTTTCATATTCCCAATGCCATTTGGTTCCCCAACCACAGTTAGCCTCTCAGATGAATTCTGAGACGTGACCTGAGATTTTTTTATCCTCCATTTCCTTACTCCCTTGAAATCCTTTACCATTTGCAGCAGTCACAGGAAGAGAATTAGAGGTCCATGGACCTCGTCAAAATAGCAAACTTGCCCATTTTCGTCTTCTGAGTTTTCCAAAGGATCTTTGGGATTCTGGTGCACAGATAGTAAATAAATCTGAGAGAAAAAATTTAGGGGGAAATCAAGAGCCAAGTTTCTACTGTAAACAATATACTTAGAACAAAATTTCCCTAACCAGGTTTTATCACCAGAGCAGTAGAAGGTAAAATCCTTTTTCTTTCTAGAAAACATTAGAATTAGTTGCTGTGATCAGGCTCTGTAGCTTACGCCTATAATCCTAGCAGTCTGGGAGGCCAAGGCAGGTAGATCACTTGAGCTCAGGAGTTCAAGACCAGCCTGAGCAAGAGCAAGATGCCATCTCTACTAAAAATAGAAAAAGTAGCTGGTCATGGGGAAGGTGCCTATGATCCCAACTACTTGGTAGGCAAGAGGCTTTCTTGAGTCCAAGAGTTTGAGGTTATTGTGAGCTATGATCCATGGCACTCTACCCAGGGCAACAGAGACTCCGTCTCAAAAAAAAAAAAAAAAACAAGAATTAGCTGCTGTATTAGTTCTCAGTCTGGTAAATAAATCCACATTCCCACAGCCCCATGCCGGGCTCAGGGAACTAGAGTACTGTAAATAGTAAATAGTAAATAGATCCATCATAATTGGCACAGGCTACTATTCATTATAATATGTACCACGTATAATAATATTAGGTTGTCCCTCTTCAGTCTGAATAAAAACTACAGTGCCATTAATAGATAACTACACCAAAATATGCGATTTATTTTTTCTAGTACTCACTTAGTGATAATGGATAAGGCAAACAAAGGCTATTTATAATATTCTTCATTTGAGAATTCTGAAGCACTTTATACATTCTTACCATGTTTAGATGTAAAATAACACACCCTAAAAAGATTACAAGTAATTCATCCAAGTCACATTCTCTTTTTGGAAACATCTAACTTTAAAAAGAAAATTCAAAACACTTTCTAAATCTTATTTGCCCTTACATTGCACCTGGGACATCTTTACCTTCCATTTTTACAGAGAAGAAAAATGTTCTCATCTCTATTGTTCTTAGAGTTTACAAATGTTACTCACTTCTATTGTCTAATTTTATCTTCTTAACACCTGTGTCTCAGGCTGAACAGGCGTTAATGTCTCCATTTTTTGTATCATGCAAACAAGGCTCAATGTGCTCACTGCTCCCTCCAAAGCAAACAGCTAGTGATGGGCAGATTTAAATTCAGGCCGTGGTTCTCCTCCAAGACCAAACTTTCTTTGTTCCATCAAATCATGCGACACAGGGGCAGCGCCTGTTGCTCAGTGAGTAGGGCTCCGGCCCCATATGCCAAGGGTGGCGGGTTCAAAACCCAGCCCCGGCCAAACTGCAACAAAAAATAAAATAGCCAGGCATTGTGGCGGGCACCAGTAGTCCCAGCTGCTCGGGAGGCTGAGGCAGGAGAATTGCGGAAGCCCAAGAGTTAGAGGTTGCTGTGAGCTGTGTGACATCATGGCACTCCAGCCCAGAGCGATACATTGAGACTCTGTCTCTACAAAAAAAAAAAAAAAAAAAATCATGAGACACAGAAAGTTTATGAATTGCTTAATTCATAAACTTCATTAACAGAAGAAAGAAAAAAACCCAAAATCTTCAGATTTCAAAACTTAAGTAGGCATAATAATCTCTGGTTTTTTGAAAAGTGAAAACTGCCGAGGTTCATCTCCAGTGATCCCAGTTAGGAATGTCTGGCTGGAATTTAGGAATCTATTTAATAAGATGTGGTTATTTGTGATGGTGATGAACTATCTCTCAGTGACAAGGGGCCCTAGCTCCAAAGTCATATTTTATAAATCAGAGAAGGGAATTAACTGTGGACCCTAACTGGGGTGCTCCTTGCAGCTTATCTCACAGGAATTTTCCTTTTCTAAGATTTTATATATATCTTAAATACTATATGTGTGTGTGTGTGTATATATATATATATATATATATATAGTGTGTGTGTGTGTATGTGTGTGTGTATATATATATATATATATTTTTTTTTTTTTTTTTTTTGAGAGAGAGAGTTTCACTATGTCACCCTTGGTAGGGTGCTGTAGCATTATAGCTCATAGCAACCTCCTTAAATGATTCTCTTGCCTCAGCCTCCCAAGTAGCTGGAACTACAGGCACCTGCCACAACACCTGGCTATTTTTTATTGCAGTTGTCATATTGTTATTTTTTTTTAGCTGGCCCCAGCTGGGTTTGAACTCGCCACCCTCGGTGTATGTGGCTGGCACTGTAACCACTACAGGCGCCAAACCAGTATATAATATTTAATATTTATGTCAGTATGTGCCAAATATCCCATATTTAAATGTATATACTATAGAATATTTAAATTTGTATATGAACTATATATTCATATTGTGTATGTATAGAGGTGTTATTTGTTGAAAACTACTGCTTTTCATCTTAGACATATTAGACATGAACTGAGCACTAACTATATGCTATATAGATATGTTTGTGGTCTTTAATTCTTTTTTATTTTTTATTTTATTTTTATTTTTTATAGAGACAGAGTCTTACTCTATAGCCCTGGGTGAACTGTCGTGGCATCACACAGCTCACAGAAATCTCCAGCTCCTGGGCTTAAGCGATTCTTTTGCCTCAGCCTCCCGAGTAGCTGGGACTACAGGTGCCCGTCACAGCGCCTGGCTAATTTTTTGTTACAATTTGGCCGGGGACGGGTTTGAACCCACCACCCTCGGTATATGCCACCTGTGCCCTGCTCACTGAGCCATAGGCACCACCCCTTTAATTCTTTTTCAAAATAATTTATTTTTTATTTCAGATTAATATGAGGGTACAAACAACTAGGTTCCAATGTTTGTGTCTGTTAGGAAAGGCCCTTCCTCGCTGTGCTCATGACCACATCCAAGAGGTGTGCCCTTACCTTGTGCCCACTAGGTGGGAGCACACCAATCCCCCTCCCTTTTCCCCTCTTGTCCTGTTTAATTCTTACAGGAAGGTTATGAGATCTACGCTGAATATTTGTGTCCTTTCACAGAGGAAAGGTTACATGACTTCACAGATATCCAGAAAGGTTACATGACTTGCCCAGGCTCACACAGCTAGACATTAGAGGACCTCAGATTTAAGCTCATCCGTTTAGCTGGTAGGAGTCAAATGATGTTTATATGGACCTATATAAGAATGTCAGTAAAATATAGGGGGGTGCCTAGCAGGGGGGGCTCGATCTGTAGTCCCAGCTACTGGGGAGGCTGAGGCAAGAGGATTACTTGAGGAGTTTGAGGCTGCAGTGACGTATGATCATGTCACTGTACTTCAGCCTGGAGGACCTCCCACCTAACCCCAAAATACAAAAGTTTACTGTAAAAGACAGAACTCAATATATCCCAAGCATTTCTTTTAAAATTTACTTTATATTGAAAAGCATAGGGAATATCCTTTCCTCTTTGGCTTACATTTAGTTTATCATACTGCTAAACAAACTAATAAATGTATCTTTTTTTTTTTTTTTTTTTGGTAGTTTTTGGTGGGGCTGGGTTTGAACCCGCCACCTCCAGCATATGGGGCTGCACCCTACTCCTTTGACCCACAGGCACTGGAAAGTATCCTATCTTTTAAAGATAAGTAAAAGAACACCCATTTCTCAGTTCTAACTGACTGAGAATTTGACCAGGTGTGGTGGCTCACTCCTGTCATCTGAGCACTCTGGGAGGCCGAGGCAGGTGTCATGAGTTTGAAACCAGCCTGAGCAAAAGCGAGACCCCCTTCTCTACTAAAAAAAAAAAAAAAAAAAAAAATGGTAGCCTGGCATGGTGAAGGATGCCTATAGTGCCAGTTACTTGGGAGGCTGAGGCAAGAAGACCTCTTGAGCCCAAGAGCTTAAGTTGCTGTGAGCTATGACACCATAGCTCTCTACCTGGATGACAAATTGAAACTCTGTTTTAAAATAATAATAATAATGATAATAATAATAAAACCTATCAGGAGTTTCACAAGGATGTTCTCTCCACCTCTCATAGAGTGAAAAGGTAGGGGAGAAACATCTCTTTTATTATGATGATGAAAAGCACTGCCTTGAGGTAAAAGTGTTCTGGACTTGAAATCAGAAGACGTAGCTTTGCCTACCTTTATTTGCCAGATTACAAAACTCAACAAGATAGCTTTTTGAACCTAGGATTTTTACATTGAATAAACAGGTGTTTCAACCAAACTTATCCTAAGAATTGATTGAAATACCACATGTCAGATTTCTGGTAATGGCTCATTTTCTCCAAGTGCCTCTCATGGGTGATTTCTACCTGAGGTCTTGCCTGACTAAACAATGACCCTCTCAGAGTAGAGAAAATTACTTTGAAGGTAGAAGATGGCGTACTAAGGGGGAGCTTCTCCCCAATCCAGTTTTTTTAAGAAAGGAAGAGAGAAATTTATAATTCATTGCTTATAAAATCAAGTTGGCTTTTCATTTTTATTTCCTTTGAAAATTTGTGAGAAGAATACTTTCAGATTTAGATTTTTTTTTTTTTTTTTTTTTTTTAAATTCCTTGGGACTGTATGCGGTAGACAGCTTTATTTCCATTGCCAGGAATGGCACAACAATTCTCACCCTTATCACAGGAAGTACTTATTACTATCATCTCAATTTCCATATTTTAAAAAGCTGAGATTTGGAAAAGCAGAATGATGTTCTGTCATCAAAGTCCACGCTCTTTCCAACATCCCCCACACCTGAGGTTCTGAAGTCCACTAAACAGAAAATCTCTCTCGTTAATGTATGTGGCACATGACTTATTAAGAGCATGTTAGAAACTGCCAGGATTTCTAGGATGTTGGGAATCCAGGCCAATAACTGCAACAGGAGAAACAACACCTGCACTCTGGCTGCTCACCCCTGCAGTCAGGTGAGCCAGGAAAGCTTGGGACTGGATGTTTTAGGTGCATGGTACAGGCTCTGCCTCATAAGGTAGGTGGTTTTAGGAAGGAAGTTTAGACTCTAGATGTCTGAAGACAATGGTAAGATCTACCATATTTCCTCTTTGGAACTGAAAAGTGTATGCAAAGGTGAAACAAATTAATGTGAGATGTTTGTATTAACAAACTAGCTTTCTGATTACACATGTTAATTAGATATAATCAGTTGTATGTGCATATATATGTGTGTTTATGCATACATGTATGTATCTGTGTGCATATATATAAAATATTAATGTTTGGTTAATTTCTCAGCCATTAGATAAACAATGGCGATTATGATGACGCATACAGACTGAGATATTAGAATAATTTGGATTTGAGTACTAACACCTCCACTTACTGTGTGATCTTGTTTGAGGTACCAATTTTTTTTTTTTTTTTTTTTTCACAGAGTCTCAATCTGTCACCCTGGGTAGAGGGCTGTGGCTTCATGAATCACAGCAACCTTAGATTTTTGGGTTCAAGTGATCTTCTTGCTTTAGCCTCCCAAGTAGCTAGGACTACAGAAACCCAACACAATTTCTAGCTAGTTTTTCTATTTATAGTAGAGATTGGGTCTCACCTGGCTCATGCTGGTCTTGAGCTCCTGAGCTCAGGGTGATTCACCTGCCTTGTCCTCCCAGAGTACAGATGTGAGCCACCACTCTGAGCCTTACGATACCTCAATACTTTATATATGCAGTATTCAACAGTTGGTAGCCTAAGGGAATAAGGCTAAACAGGACATTGTATTCATGTTCTTAGGCTAATACATATATAATATAAGATAGCATAGTTCTGAGGAAGTCATTCTAGAAAAAAGTGCTATATGCAACATTGCTGTCACTACAGTTATCTTTGAAGTACTCCTCTGGGGAAGCTATGTACCAAAACCTGCACCTAAACCACCTTCAAAGCAATTTTGGAACTCCTTTTTTGAAATCGCCATCGGAGCTATAATCGTATTTCCCTTGATGTCCTGAATGTTACAAAATGTCTTCTTTTTAATATTTCCTTTATCTTAGGTGAAAAGAAAAAAGTCATTGTGGACCAGAACAGGTGAGTAGGGATGGGTCCAATATAGTTATCTGTTTACTGATTATAAAGTTCCTTACAGGCAGTGCTGTGTGAGCTGGTGCATTGTTGTGATGCAAGAGCCATGAGTTGTTGGCCAAGATTTTCAGTTAAGATTTTTCTGTTATTCTGTTGATATGTAATTGAACTGCTATTCTTCTCAGAGTCAGCTGATGATTTTGACACAAAATTCAGTAAATCTTTGCAAAATGTTCATCAGTTCTGCTTGTTAATGACCTCCCTAACCTCTCTTCGTCAGTGATGCTTTCTCTCCTCTCAGAAAAATATTTAATCCATTTGTACACTGCCATTTTATTAATGGCATTATTCCCAAAACTTGACCTAACATGTCACTTATTTTATTTCCATTCTTGCCAAATTTAACAAGAAATTTACAAATGCTTGTTCATTGCCCTAAATGAAACTCTGATATTCCTGTGAGGGCACACAAAAACATGCAATAGCAGTAATGAATGACACTCAGCAAAACACTAACATTGACACTGACACAGCTGGGAGACACTGACAAGCCACAGACATACTGGAACTTAACAAGTTGTTTCTACCGTGCTGCCAATGTGGTAATTTCATGAAAATTGTCAGACCTTGTACAACATAGTAGTACAATGGTTAAATTACCATCATTTATAAAATGCTTTGTGAGAGTGAGAAAAGATCAATAATTGATAGCTGTGCCAGATCTGCAAAGGTGACTGATAAATTTTTAACAGATATTTAAACACAGTATGTACTGATTTGTAAAGGCTGCCTTTGTGGTCTGGCCATTTCTTCACTCTGATTTTCTTTGATTGTTCTGTCTTATCATTCCATCTCTTTGTTTTTGATTCTTACTTCCTTGTTCAGTTGTTAAAAATATATTTTTAGGCCGGGCATAGTGGCTCATGCCTGTAATCCTAGCACTTTGCGAGGCTGAGGCAGTTGGATTGCCTGAGCTCATGGATTTGAGACCAGCCTGAGAAAAAATGAGACTGCTTCTCTATAAAACTAGCTGGACATTGTGGCAGGCACCTGTCGTCCCAGCTACTGGGGAGGCTGAAGCAAGAGAATCCTTTGAGCCCAAGAGTTTGAGGTTGCTGTGAGCTATGATGCCAGAGAACTCGACCCCAGGGCAGACTGAGTGAAACTTGGTCTCAAAAATAAATCAATCAATCAAATATTTTTAAAATTTCAAAATATTAAGGGGTATGATTGTTTTGTTCCATGGATACCTTTCATAATGCCTAAGTTGGAGATTTTAGTGTGCCTGTCACCTAAATAGTGTTCATTGTGCCCAATAGGTAGGTTTTTACTCCTTCTCCCCTCCCCTTCATTTCATCTTTTGAGGGCTTAAAACTTGGAAAGGTTCATTTCCATGCCAGAGTCATATCAGTCAGACAATCTCAGACTCAATTAGCTACCATAGTTGGTGTGGGTCAGCTCTGCTTTCCGGCTTATGAGGTATGGTGTTTCCTTATTCTCATAGAAAATGAGGAACAAAACTCAGACTACAGCTCACCCACCATGTTAAGGGCATGATACTAGAAAATGACAAACTAAGCAGTCTGCTTTTGAATTTGGAAATAATCTCCCATGGCTTGTAGTGAGGTTTTCTATTCATACAGACACCTATCTTCATGGCCCAGCATATATGGATGTGCTCCTGGATTTATGGAGCAAAGCCAACACTGGGTGAGACCAAAAGGAGCTACAGGCTTTAGATAAAAGTCATATTGGAGGAGGAGATAACTAGATGTATGTATCCTCCCAAGGGAGGTAAGCCAGTGTCTGCTAAAATATGGAAGAGGATTCCTAGTAGGAAATGTCATTTACACCAAGGACCCTTCTGGGGACAACCCAAACATGTATCAATGACATTTTCTATTCTGAAGTTTGTGCCACTTTGAGAAGGCACCAATCTCAACTGGAATCCTTGCTGGGATGAGCGAATGCAGAGCAAGCCCAGAAATCACTTGCACTCTTTCTTTAATCTTCAGATTGACACAAAGTTCCCCATTCAGAGCTGGACAGGGACCCCCCATTTTACAGGTCTGGGTAAATATGCCTTCTCCAGATGGCACTCTCTGGACGCAGGCAGATCAGAGAAAAGCATTGACCAGTATCTATCCAGGCAGCCCTTCATGAAGCTGAAAACACAGCCTGCTGCTTTGTCTGGGACAGGAACTGCAAGGACCATGTTTGCTAATACATTCATTTGCTAATCAGCATGGGCAGGATGTTTTCTGTCTGCTGGCTCCTGTCCAAGTGTGTCATACAGTCTCAAGACCCCCCACTTGCAGGGGGGCTGTGAACCCCCAGACAAAAGACCCATGTGGGTTTTCCCACTTGGGAGCCCTCCTCTGGTGTTGCCTGAGGCTTTGTTATCCTTCTTTCTATGTCTTTCCTGTAAATAAACTTTGTCCTGTCATTTATTCATAGTCTAGAATTTCACTCTTGAATCTCCAGACCCAGGACCCTCCATGGAAAAAATGCTGGTAACAAACTCGCCGTGTGATTACCCCAAATGATTTCTATTACTCAGGGAACACTTGTGCACTCACTCATGCAGCATTCATATGCATATGATGCCTTTATATAATGTTTTAAAATCAGCTTTATGTTAACTTTCTGGGGCTACATCTGCACAAGAGAAAGAGAAGTCGGGGTTGGCATTTATCAGATGGTTCCAGACAATATAGATCATTTAGATAAGGCAGAAGAGGGGAATTCACTCATTTCTTCAATTGCTTAATTTATTCAGGCCAAAGCAGCTTTCAGTTCTGATTGTCAAATAATTAAAAATGAGTAAACCTAATTCAAAAGAGAAGTTAGCAAAGACATTCATGACCCTGCTTATTGCCATTTTTTGCACCTAATGCTAGCCAGAGGAGTCATTTGGTCGTACCATTTTAAGTTTAGTATAAGAAAACATCTTTCTAGATGTTAATTGTTTTGAGTGAGGACAGAATTTCTGTACCTTGGTTCATTCATTTTACTTGTTTATATATCTGCACCACCATTACTTGGAGTTGCAGCTCTGCGTTTTTGGATTAACCCTTCATCTATGTGTTCACATGCTGCGCCTGACTCTCCCAGCCTAACTGCCGAGGCCTTGACTTCTGCATCAGGGAAGAATAGCCGTGATTGCATGCCTCAAATCTGGGTAAACCTACTAAGATTCTGAAAACTTTCTACTCTCTCCATGCTCTTAGTTTTCTCATACTTTGTATATGAGAACTTTGGACCTTGAATTCACAAGATTTTACTCTCAGGCCAGGAATAAGTATCCAGTGGCCCAAGTGGCCTGTGTGCCTCCTTTTTGTTATCCTAGTATTCCTTCCATCAGTTCCACAGGTCCAGGAGAGCTTCCTGTCTTTTCTTAGCATCATAAACATCTTCTCTTCCTCCCAGTAGGTCCTAAGACAATGCTCTATGGTCATCACCATGCAGTAAATGTTTACTGAGAAGGGTATAAATGTTTTTTGGTCAAACAAACCATGAATTTGAGAGTCGCTATTAAATATTGAACTCATCTTTTAGAAAATGTCTGACACATTGTAATCATTGAATAAATATGGTTCAACTAAATGAGTATGTTCATTCTAGCTTGGGACAAAATTTGACATAGAATAGGGTGCCCTAGTTCTCTTGTGAGTGACAGGAAAAAACTTATGCTCTCTTAGAGAGTTTCTCTTGCTTCCTAAAGACTTACTATTTGGGCCAGGTGTGGAGGCTCATGCTGTGATCCCAGCACTCTGGGAGGCTGAAGTGGGTAGATTGCCTGAGCTCAGGAGTTGGACACCAGCCTGAGCAAAAGTGAGACCCATCTCTAAAAAATAGCCAGGTGTTGTGGTGGGTGCCTGTAGTCCCAGCTACCAGGGAGGCTGAGGCAAGAGGATTGCTTTGAGCTCAAGAGTTTGAGGTTGCTGTGAGCTATGATAGCTCAGCACTCTAAGGCACGGCACTCTACCAAGAGTGACAAAGTGAGACTCTGTCGGATGAGAATCCTTACTGACAAAATTTAAATAGATCATTTTTGGAAATAAGCACAATGTGTCTATGTGAGTATGCATGTGTGTACGTTTGTGGATATGTGTGCGTGTGTGCCTGCACAGAGGAGGAGACATAGTAAGATAAAGAAAACTGACATCAGTTTAACTGACTAGAAAGTATACCAAGAAAAGAAAAAAAAGAGTAAAAAATGGTGTAGAGGTGAGGTAAGACAGAGGGAGAAGATAAAGAGCATTCAGATGCTTTTATGAAGTTTGGTCACGTGGTGTCTAATACAGACTGTCTGTCATGGATCTTCATTCACCAGTCAGTAAAAATATTCATTTCCCTGTAATATAATGTAGAGGCAGCTGCTCCTGGGGGACGTCAGAATGCTGAGGTCTGCTTCTCTGAAGGAGGTGAAAGAGGAGCCTGTCACTTTCCAGTTATAGATGCTAACAGTGCCGTTTGCTCCAGGCAGTCCCACCGAAGCCAAGCTCATTGTGTCTTTTATATCAGCTCTTTTGATTTTCAACTTTCTTCAACTGGGAAATAAAAAGTATTAAATAATCCCATCCTCCCCCCCAGCACCACCGCATACACGCAAATATCAGTACACTACCACACTAAACCAATACAGGCCCACGGGGAGGAGGCCAGTCCAAGAACATAGCAGAGGTCTCACATTAAATCTGTTAGCTGTCAAGGAAGCACCATGGGAAATGAGACGGGGGCTAAAAAACACTTCCTGGAAGGGGGTGTTGACATTGGGGTTTGCTCCTGTGATGTATTTTAATCTTTTATATATGGGTCAACCCAACACTTGAACAGTTTGACTTAGAGTCTGAATGCTTTACTGAAAAAGAAAGGAGCAGTTTATACACTTTGAAATTAATATTTACACTGTAAAATATAAATGTTTACACATATTTGGCTCGATGTCTATAGCTCAGTGGTTAGGGCACTGCCACATACACCAGGGCTGGTGGATTTGAACCCAGCCTGGGCCTGCTAAACAACAATGACAACTACAGCCAAACAATGACCAGGAATTGTGGCAGGTACCTGTGGTCCCAGCTACTTGGGAGGCTGAGGCAAAAGAATCACTTAAGTCCAAGAGTTTGAGGTTGCTGTGAACTCTGATGTCATGGCACTCTACCGAGGGTGCCATAATGAGACTACATCTCCAAAGGGGAAAAAAAGAATAATATACTTAAACATGTATAAATAAGCAGCTTAAAGTAATTTTTAAATAAGATTTTACAATAAATTTAAATCAAGTCCATCTGCATATTTGCTAGCCAATGGTCAACTTGATTAAGCCCTTTAACTTGTTTAAACACATTTGAAATGGCACTGATGCTGGGGAAGATCACGGAGTCCCAAATTTATAGGAGCCATCTTCCAGGCTTAGACAATATCCAGCCTAGGGTTCAGAGCACACAGGTCCCAGGAATTAAGATCAGAGCTCTAATGTGTTATCATAAAGTTCATTTGCTTGTAAAAATAAACACAGAAAGCCAGCCTTTATTATAGAGTATTTTTGCAAATGACCAAAGCTATTGAGTTGACCAAGAAAAGGTGAGGTAAATAAAATTTATTCAGAACGGAAAAAAATAATGGCACCGATGCAAGTTCTTGTAGAGGTTATCTAACGGCAATCATTTCAAAAAAGATTTGTGGAATGATCTATGAGAACTTCCCTCTGATTCACAAATGAACAGGTAAAATCCATTTATGTAAACTCTATATCAAAAGAAAGAGAAACTTGAGAGTGATATTGTTAGCTTTGTTATCATTTATATAAACTTATATAAAAGGACATTTCTTTGAAAAACATACTGTAGCTCAGCCTTTGTAGTAATTCAGATTTCCCACGTAATCTTTCTAAGTAGCTAAGCTAATGATATCTTACCATTCCTTTTATTCACACATTCATCACAAAATTTACCCAAGCGCTGTTGCCCAGGCATTTTACTAAGCATTGATTCTATGGAAATGAATAAAATAAAACTCTCTTGAAAGCATTACCCAAAATGGACACATGGACAAGCAAAAAACAAACAAAACCTGAAATATTAATACTTTTTATGTACCAAGTATTATTTTTGATACTGGAAATAAAATATCTAATGAAATTCAAATGTCCCACACCCATGAACTTATATCACAGAGTGTTTATAAATGTTAGAATAGAGACATATCTGACACATTATCAAGGACAAAATTTAAAATACTTTGCTTTCTAGATAGGACACACTTGAAATTCCAATTAAAATTCTTCCCAAACTGCCGTTATTACAATAGTATCTCAAAAGATATGTAATGTAAAAGAAAAGATGCTCATTGAGAATCAGTAGTCATCTTTGACTCTAACTCAGTTTATGCAATTATGTAAGTAGTTTAATATAGATAAATAACATTAGAAAAAAATTAATCTGTCTTATTAGTAAGGTATGAGGATGAAGGAAATATTCTCTAAAATCTCCCTAGCAACAAAACTCAGTGTTTCTGAAACTATAACATTCTTCCAATCCAGCGATGTTTGTTGGGATAATTTTATTTTATGTAATTTTTTAACAAAAAACATGCATTTTAGTTATTTATGTTTATTTGTACAAATTTATGAATCTTGGACACTGAGGCAGGTGGATTGCTGAGCTCAGGAGTTGGAGCCCAGCCTGAGCAAGAGTGAGACCCCCATCTCTACCAAAAATAGAAAAACTAAGGCAAGAGGATCACTTGAGCCCAAGAGTTGGAGGTCGCTGAGACCTATGATGACTCCGAGGGGAGCTATGGCACTCCACTCAGGGGAACAGCTTAAGACTCAGTCTCAAAAGAAAAAGAAAACTTAAACTTCATAGGGTACATGTGAAATTTTATTCCATGATGTAGAGATTAAGTCAGGGCATTTAGGGTACTCATCACCTGAGGAGAATATATTTTTGTTAAGTCAAGTCACTGTACTTTGCTATCCAACATTGAATTTTTTAATACAGTGAGAGAGAAAAAGGGGTGGGGTGATATGAAAGAGAAAAATGCACATTTTGGGAGGAAACTGTTAATGAAGGAAAGAGTGGTTTTAGGATGTGGTCATTATTGTGCCCAATTACTGAGTATTTCTAGTTTTCTTCATTCTGGTCCCATATAAAACTGACCTGAAGTTGGAGCTGAGGTTGCTTGCTTACACCCAGGACACGCAGGCAGGAGTGTCTACGAGCTGGAGCAAAATTCTTTACCTTTGTTTACACCTGCAAAGGTGACAACGATGTTCCAAATAGTGGAGGGTCTGTCAACCTGTGTCCCTGAGTGAAGATAATGGGAAACAGAGATTCTCACTGCTGATTCTCAGCATTGGAAAGATCCTTTGTTGTTTTGAGCCACCGAGATTTGAGGGATTTTTTAACACAACAAAATAATACTCACCCTGAATGATACAAAAACTATGTTAGAAAGTTAACTCTACAACCAATAGGTCTGCTCTTGTCTTTACTCTTTTTTGTATGTAAAACACGAAAGGTTGACTCCCACTAGTTTGTGTCTATTATAAGGAAGGAAGAGTAATATTTGATCTTATTCTTTACACAACTCAGTAAAGGTTTATTAAATTTTCAGACTGAACACTATGATCTTCTTTGATCCTTCATCATCAAACTGAATTTGGTTAACTTAGGTGATTAGTATGAGCAGCATTATTTAAACGTGAACTCCAAAGATTGTAAAAGAACGGGAGAAAGCTCAGCAGAGATTTATTGTGGATTCCAGGCCCAGCCTTCCCATCTTGTTCCCCTTTTCATGCCATGAAGACCGCATGACCCGTTTATAATATTTTTCCTTCCAGTTAGGGATTCTTCTAGCTCTGATAATCCCTGAGTCCTTGAGTCTCTGAGTTAAGTCATTATTATTTTCCAGAAGTTTCCTCAACCATGAAAAACGCCAAGTCTGTATCGGGCTGACTCATACAGAACCTGTCTGTGCATCCGCCACCCCCCTAACATGTGGGACTCCAGCAGCAGGCTGCACGCTCCCACACTTCAAATCCCAGTTTACAAAATCCAACCCACTACCTAACACCTGCTAGCGATAATATTATGACTGTAACTCACATTGTGCAAGTGCTGACCTCAGCACTATGAAAAGACTGTATTTTGTGTTATTTTTATGGCTGATCCTAAAGCAAAGCTGGTGGAGGAGAACGACCGTGACTGGCTGGTCACGAATTTCTGGTAACTGGCCTTTTCTGATCGGCTGTCCGGGCTCAAACCTGAAATACAATTTGTGAACTAGTGCAGAGAGAAATAACGGTCCCATTCATCAGCCTTCACTAATAATTCATAAAGTCTGAACTATGTTACCCATCATGTGTCTTTTATGCTACCTTTATTTCTGCTGGTAAATAACAATCTATTTAATTACAGAAATAAATCTGCTGTGCCATCACTATGAACTTGAAAGTGATAAAAAAGTTTAATAAAATAAGCCCTGGAAATAGAGGACTCAATTACAAGCTATCCTTTGGCCTCAAGCATCCTTTTTTTTTAGTTCTTAAAAGACCTTCTGACTCCCCTTCCCCAAACATGGCTGCCCAGGGGAGATAATTGCCATCCTGCTTATCAGTAGTGTCCTTTTCTGAGTTTGCTTTGTTATAACTATTTAGTTTCTTATTCATCTCAGGCTCTTTGTCAGGCAGCCTGAACTCTTGTCTATTCTATGTATTCTTTTCTCTCTCTCTCCACATTTTTTTTTTCCAGTCTCCTTTTTCGCTATGATCTTCCCGTCCTAGAAAAGGTAATTTCACACATACTGAATCACTGCAATTTAGGTCAGAGAGACCGGGCACCATGAAAATTAATTCTTTATTTAGAAAAAAAAAAAAAAAGTTTCTGATCTATTTCTCTTGTTAAGCTTGTGAGAGTCTCACCTTCTCTTGTGTTATGGATATTGCAAAAAAAGATATTTTTAAAGCACCCTTTTAAAAAGTCCCAAGAGATACCAAATATGCTAGTGCCTTTCTGTAAAACTATTCTGAATAAGTAAGAACTTGTTATTGAAAAAAAGGGAGCTCTGATTTGCGTGCCTCTTTTAATGTCATTGGTAAATCTTCTGTGACTTGGCACAAGCCAGATCTGATCTTCTGCCTTTTTATCCTAAAATGATGGGGGAGGTTAATGTGCCATAACTATATTGATTTTTGTTTGTGAGAGTTTAGAGGATTATTTGGGAAGGTTAAATTCTATTTTGCATTTGTTAATAAATATGAATTTATTATTGGCAGATGGTGATACTGTCCAAAGAGCTTCACAAAACTTATTTTATCAAATATGAGGTTGTTATTTTGTAAATGAAGAAACAAAGATTTTGAGACTTCCATCTACTTGACCAAAATTACATGGCTCAAAAGTGCTAATACCCACACTCAATCCTCACGATTAGACAGTGGAAAGTTCTAACTCCATTACAACTTTTTCCCCTCCCTTCCCACCTTTGCTTCCAAATGGCTCTATAGATTGATTGAGTTCAAGGCAACAGACATGTCGAAGTTCTTTCCTCGGCAAAGCCTCATGTTAAGTGCTCTAGGACAAACATGGGGACAAGGGAACAAAAATGAACCCACCATCATGTATTGTTGCAACGAACCTCAACTCAGTCAGAAGTCTCTAAAGAGAGAAAAGGGAAGTCAACAGAGAAAGCCATTTTCTCTCTTTATGACTAACGACGTGGTCCAACCAAATGTTTACTTTTTGCCCTGGAGAGAAATGCCATGAACTGAAAGATGAGATGGTTTGCTAGATCTGTTATACCTATTCATTTATTTATTTATTTTTGCTAGATGTTTGTAATGCATTTCTACCAGCTGACTTAACTCTCTTGAGGACTATTAAGCCTGTAAGCTAACTTGAGATATTAAAGACCCCTGGAGAAACAAAATAAAGGGGAAAGGGATGTGCAGAGAGAAAGTGTAAAGAGGAAAGGAAATTGTGTATTTCAGGTCATAGAACTCTGTTGCCGGAAAGAAGACAATGCTGGCAACTTGAAGTGCACTGGAGCATCTGTGATGCCAGTGTTCTAATTCAGACAGACTGGAGAGGAACTCAGGAATGGAGGACAACTGTTTTATTCAGCTCACAGTCGGGTGGCTGGTGAGCTATGATGTGAGGTCCACCTTTGTCCAGCTCCTGGTGGCCAGGGAGCGGAGTTCTACAAATTGTCCATAATCTATGTTCTGCCATCAGCACAAGAGGAAGATACCATACGCCTTTATACCCAGGGGAACATGCTAAGCAACAGCCACAGCATGTGATGTCACTGTGTCACTGGCCATCTAGGAACAGATGGTGCCTCTGGCAGGGCCACGGGCGAGAAAGCCCAGCAGCTTCAGCTCATCCCACTCCCAAAACAGTGGGCGAGAAAGCCCAAATATCTTGGTCCCTACAGCATCCATGGAAGACCTAGATTCTATGCTTAGGAAATGCTGTGGTTTGATTATTTGTACCCTCCATATCTCATGTGCACATTTGATCCCCACTATTGGGTGTAGAGCCTAATGAGAGGTGTTTGGATCACGGGGGTGAATCGCTCATGAATAGACTGATGTCCTCTCTTGGGGAAGGGGGCAATGGGTAAGTTGTTGATTTGTTAGTTCCCAGGAAAGCGAGTTGTTAAAAAGAGCTTGACACTTTCCCTTCTGGTTATATGATCTCTTTTCTTTATAATTATCTCTCTTCAAGTATTCATTTAAAGAACACTAATGGACTAAGGAAGAAAAGTCCTGGTGATGCTCTCCTTAAGGCTGTGGTCCCTGATCCCAGGCCATGGACCAGTCTCATCCAGGGCCTGTTAGGAACTGGGCCTCATAGCATGAGGGAGGCCTGGGTCAGTGAGGAAGCTTCATCTGTATTTATAGCTGTTCTACATCATTTGCTAAACTCCACCTCCTGTCAGATCAGCAGTGGCCTTAGATTCCCACAGGATCTGATCTGAGGAGGAGCTGAGGTGGTGATATTAGCACTGGGGTGTGGCCACAAATACAGATATCATCATTAGCAGAGAGGTTTGACTGCACAGAGACCATAACAAACCAATTGCTTGCAGGCTCATATTAAAACCATCCCCCAATCCCCTGGTCCATAGAAAAATTGTCTTCTATGAAACCAGGACCTAGAGCCCAAAAGGTTGGGGACTGCTGCATTAAGATTAAATGAAAACCCTCTTTCCCAAAGTGGCATTTTAAACCTTTCAATTAAACCTAAGGAATTGCCTACTGTATGCAAAGCCCTGCACTGGTTCCCAGTGACTTAGAGGGAATACAAATTACTAGTGGACTTTGCATTCAGGAACTCACACTTAGGAATATTAACACAGAATATGCATCTCTTGCCATTCACAAAAATTAATTCATGATGGAAGCAGATTCAAACCTAAGGCAAGAGACTATATGAATTCTAGAAGAAAGTGTTGGAAAAACTCTCATAGATATTGGCCAATGGAAAGAAATTATGAAGAAGATCCCAAAGGCAATCACAGCAACAACAACAACAACAAAAAAAAAACAAATGGGACCTAATCAAATTAAAAAGTTTCTGAACATTCTGAGCTGGAGTAAAAAAACAAACAAACAAACAGACAAACAAAAACAACAAAAAACAGGCACTGTGGCTGGTGACTGTAATCCTAGCTACTCGGGAGGCTGACGCAAGACAATCACTTGAGTCCAAGAGTTAGTTTGAGGTTGCAGTGAGCTGTGATGCCACTGCACTCTACCAGAGCAAAAAATTGAGACTCTGTCTCTCAAAAAAAAAAAAAAAAAAAAAAAGTCTGCACAGCAAAGAACACAATAGAGTAAATAGACAACTATAGAATAGGAAAAAAAATATTTGCATGTTACATACCCAATAAAGGGCTAGTAACCAGAATCTACAAAAACTCAAATAAGCCCTTAAAAAAATAAAATTAAAAATTAAAAAAAGCAAAACAAAAAATATCTATCATTAAAAACAGGGCAAAAGACATGAACAGAAAATTTTCAAATGAAGATAGTCTAATAGCCAACAAACACATGAAAAAATGCTCAACATCGCTAATAATCAGGGAAATGTAAAATAAAACTGCAAGGAGATATCACCTTACCCCAGTGACAATGGCTTCCTTGAAAACATCCTAAAGCAACACATGCTGGTGTGGACACGGAGAGAAAGGAACCCTCATTCACTGTTGGTGGGACGGCAAACTGGTATCACCTCTATGGAAAATCATATGGACATTGTTTAAAGAGCTAACAGTAGCCCTACATTTTGATCCAGCAATCCTAATACTAGGTATCTACCCAAAGGGAAAAAGGTCATCATCAAAAAGACACTTGCACCCAAATGTTTATTGCAGCATAATTTACAACATCACAATTGTAAAGATGTGGAAACAAACCCAAGTATCCATCAGTACAAGAATGGGTTAATAAAATGTGGTATATGGACACCAGGGAGTACTACTCAGCCATAAAATATAATGGTGAGCTAGTATAGTTTGCAACAACTTGGATGAAACTGGAGACGATTCTTCTAAGTGAAAAACTACAATAAAAAAAAAATGTACTCTGTACTACATTGGAACTAGTCAATCACACTTAAGTGCACATAGGAAAACTCAATGGAAATCAAGTAGCTGGAAGTCAGGATGAGGGGTAAGGGTAGGACAAATTCAGACCTGGTGCAATGCACATATTCTGGGTGAAAGGTACGCTTCTAACTTTGACTTGAAATGTACAAAAGGAAATTATGTAACAAAAATGTGTGTTCCCCATGATGTTCTGAAATAATAAAGAATATTAATACAAAAATTAAACTATGATAACAGGGGATTATTAAGACTATAAAAATGTGGCAGTGAGGAACTAGTGAGAATTAAAAAAAAAAAAAACTTCTTTAGGTTTGCAGGTCGCTGTCTCACTGTGTAGCCAGTAATATCTGAGCTATTTTAAGTTCTTCTGTGGTGGTCACTTTCACAAGCCAACAACATAATTACTGGCCATTCCCACAATGACAGCTGTCATTTTAAAGAGGGAGGTAGATGGTTTATTTTTATGCAATACTTTTGGGTTAAGTATTTGCCTCATCTCTGCTCTTAGGTCAATGGTATCAATCTTGAACAGCTGATGCCCAGCCTCCTTTAAAATACCTTAAATTAAGAGTTTGAATTATGTCAATGTAAGCACATGTTTGCTTTCTCATTCTAACATATAAAACAAAACTTCTTTTTTTTTTTTTTTTTTTGGCCAGCATATCCATTTGAACACGATTTAAGTATATAAGACATTTTTAAAATAATGTCTCTGACTATTCACGTTTTAAATATATGTGTATTTTATCTTAAAGTACACATAGCAAATCTATATCTACATCAGGAATATTTAAATATTTTTTAAAGTCCATAATAATATTATGATGTCCAAATCTTACCCCACTAATATATAAGTATAAATTTCATCATATGCTAAGATATGTTTTCCCTCAAACCCATTCAACTACATTACATATTTATTATAGTGAAATAAAAGGAAAAAAAAACCCAACAATGTAATTTTTGGTCATTTTTCCCATGATAGCAGGTAGACTGGTTTATTCATAAGATATAGGAATGACCCTGCTCTTATGTTATTTCATAACATTCAGAAGCACAATCGCTAAATCCCTGCATATATAACTCCTTTTTCTCCTAAAGCAGAAACTTAGAAAGGGGGCGATAAGAAAAGCTTTCTCTTGACTACAACCAAAGTTGGCAAAACCTCAACTATTCTGGAAACATCCAGTCAAAATTTGCTACTAGTGGTGTGATCAGCTGTAGTCTAATTTGTTTCTATTCTGAAGTTTGAGGGATTTCTACTTAATAAAATGATTGGACAAACCACTTCCTTTGTTTTCATTAAAAACAAAATAATTACAGATGACATAGAGGAGAAATTTATAATGTATTAAGTTATTCTCTGTTACACAGTTCAGGTTGAAATTTTCAGCTCTGAATACGTTTTATAGGAAGGGCACAGAGCTAAAATCTTGATGGGTAATAATGATTCAGTGTGCAAAGGACAAAGAATAAGACTTCTCCATGACTTCTGCAAACAGCCATTGTACTGGTGGTCTTCCCCATACTCTGAGATTAATCAGAAATTACACTTTAATGTTTGCTATTGCTTTAGATAGGGGCACTAAATCTTTTCAGTTCATGGTTTGATGTTCAACCTTCTCATTGATGATTTTAATCACATCACACACAGAAGTACTTCAGTCATCCGGTATCTCCCGGGAGGCACAGCCTCAATTGCTATCTCTAATCTTTTTGGAGCACCCTCTTCTGCTACTGCTCATTAATTAAACATAGTGCTGCTGATTCTCCTTTTGGCTGCTGTTTACCCCAGAAGCTGCAGGATCGCTTGTCATCATTATTCCCTTCATCCCAACTTCATCATCAATTATTTTTCCCTTTCAGAACTATTTTTCTCTCTTATAATATTCTTTGATGACTTGATAAATCTTTACAATCAAATTTCTTCTCAATTTATTTAAATTACTATTCTCTAAGGCACTACCCGTCTTTCTTTGTAATCATTTCCTGAGTCCCCAAAGGAGTTTAAGACTCCAATATCAGCTGTGGGCATACAAAAATAAATGCCCAGATTAAAGAGTAAAGTCTTCAGCCAGGAGCTGAGTTCTATACTAAAAATCAATGTCAGTCAGTCAGAAAAGGCAGCAGCTAGGGTAATAATACTGATTTATTAATTTATTTTTATACACTGATTTTATTCATTCTGCAAGAGAACATTTATTAAGTAGCATTATTATGTCAGGCAGTGTGCTGGACAGGTAGACAATATAGAAAAGCCCTTTTCAGCAGATTTTCTTTTTCAGCGATGGTCACTCCCACATGCTATTCTCATAATGTGACTTTGACAGTGTCCCTACCCAGAGATGAGGGTCTGTGTCTTTCTCACAGAGTCTGAGTGGGCCTGCAAGTGTGACACAACTGATGCCATTTGACTGTTGAAACCAGGTCAAAAAGGACAGGAAGTTTTGGCCTGATTCTTATGGCACAGTCATTTAGGAACCTTAGCTCCTATGTAATTAGTTTGTCCTACGGCAGCCATGCTGTAAGGAAGCCCAAATAAGCAGCTGGCAGGATATAAGGCCCCATATGTCCGACTTCCCTGTCAACAGTCATTACCAATGTGCCAATCATGTGAGCCATCTTGAAAGTGGACACCTAGCCCCTTGTCAAGCTGTCCCGGCTGATGTTATGTAGAGCAGAGACAAATCACTACCCCTGAGCCCTGTCCAAATTGTAGATTCTGTGATTGTTCTTTTTTGTAGGTACCAAGTTTTGGAGTAGTTTGACGCTCAGTAATAGATAACCGATGCCACCTAACCCCACAGCACTTACAGCCTATAGAGGGAAGGCACAAGGTTTTCATGTAGTCCATCACATTTGATTTAGTAGGTAAAAACAAAGGCCCAGGAAGCCACACATTAAGCCAAAAGAACATCTTTTTGTCAATTAGGAAGAACTATTCTTTTCTGATGGACTTCACTGCCATTTTCTAAAACACATGAGACTGAAATCTTGGATTACCAGGAACATGAGAGGCGCCCTCTAGAGTTGTGGGCTAGGCATTGCTGGAGCACAAAGGAGGACAGAGTGCCCAGTGGTTAAGAGAGCAGGCTGTGGGTCAAGGCCGCCTGAGTTGAAACACAGCTCTAATGTCCGCATGTTTAATAACCTTAGGCAACTGAGTTCACTTCACTATGCTTCAATTTCCTTTACATGAAATGTTGAGAATGTTGACATTTATCCTGTGGGGTTGTTTGATGATTCATGTATCAAATACTTAACTAACTAATCAATAAATACAGCAGTAGCAGCAATAGTAATAGTAGTTGTAGAGCACTGTTATTATTAGAATAATGATAATAACTTCCACATCTGGAAGTTAAAAAGAAAGCTTCACAGAATTGGAATGCTGTGTTTCAACTCAGGTAGCCCTGACCCACAGCCTGCTCCTTAACCACTGGGCACCCTGTCCTATTCTGTGCTCTAGCAAGGTGTAGCAGGATCATTCTCAGTTTTCTTGTCTCAACTGTGCAATCAATGGCTGGTTCCTAAGAGTCAGAGTCAGTCTTAGTCACTATCTGTAACTCCTAATAAAATGCCGAACACATGCGTAGTTGGTGCTTAGTAAATATTTATTATATAAATGCACAAAGCAATAAATTTTATAAGTAAACTCTTATAGCTGGGTCATTATATCCTGATCAGGAAGATGAGGATGTTGCAATAAATGGCCAGGAATGCCCCTTCTGGCTCTGAGATTCTGTGCTTCTCTGTTTGGACTACTGCCAAGTGAAGCAGGAACTGAGAATTTTCAATGTTGCTTGATCCTGGACCAGAAAATATTTAATAATAAAAGTTTCATAGGGTGGTATTCACACCAGCTCTCCTTTTCTGAAAGTTGAGGATTTCCTGTGCTATGTTAATTACATAGATCATATGTTCTAGATTTTTGAGGGACACCTGGTGGAAAGAGCTGCACTCTGGTTCACCACAATGAATGGGAAAAGGCTGCATCCTCCAGGCCCCCAGGGCTTGGTGGCTCTTAGTCGGGCAGACATGGGTCAGGGGTGGGACATTATTATCACTCTTTTTGGTCTCTTTCATCCTCAAGGATAACCCGTCAGCATGTGAACCATCATACAAGAGAAATGGGAAGCTGATGATCCTTTTGCAAGGCAGCAAAATGGATTCTGCTTTGCACATTGCAGTCCTTGGAATCTGATATATAAATGCTATGGAATGCTGAGTCAGGTTTAGAAGGGAGATGATCCAGCTCTGTTACCTAGTCTAATTCTGCAATTTTTTTTTTTTTTTAATTGGGAGAAGGAGAGGGAGGTATGAAGTTTATTGCCAAGCAAAATTACTCAGCAAGACCCTCCCCCTTTGAGCTTATGCAAATGACAGGTGACCGTGCCCCAGATTCTCTGCTCTGTTAAAGTGTCATAGTCTTCACATCAAAGTCATGCTTTTGTTTTTGACTCAGAAATGCTCGTATTTAAAGTGTTGGCTTCTGTACCTGATAACTTTTCTGGACTTTGTGGGTGAATTCTATTTCACTATTTCCTCAGCAAAGACTTCAGAAGAGAAATTTGGAATTTATAGAGCTCAGGTTATTCTCCTCTTTCCTGACTTTATATACTCTGTCAAATGAGTCCTTTTTCTGACTGGCTAACATGGTAAGCTTAAAGGTATCATCTCTAGGGAAAAGGAAACAGCCTAAATGAGTCTAACCCATTATCAAGTAAGGGGTTAATATATGTCAATTTGACACTATAGATATTTAAACATTTTCCCTATTCCTAGTCACAAGTATTATATTCTTTTTTTTTTTTTTTTTTGTAGAGACAGAGTCTCACTTTACCGCCCTCAGTAGAGTGCCATGATGTCAGAGGACTCACAGCAAATTCCAGCTCTTGGGCTTACGCAATTCTCCTGCCTCACACAAGTATTATATTCTTATTGAATTCATCTACAGTAGTATCTGCCTTTCTTTTCTTTCTTTCTTTCTTTATTTATTTTTTTTAATAGATAAAAATATGCACCATAGATGTGTGCCTTTCTTTTCTTTAGGTGTCAAATATACATTTATTTTTTGGTAACACTTTGGTCAGCTCCTGGAATTTATACTGGCGTTGTGAATCTTATTGCTCTGTGATTTCCAGGGGACCACAGCTAGACTTATTTTACTACTCATTCACGTGAGCCCTAGTAAATATCGACCCTTTGAGTCGGTTATTACAAGAGTGGTAGACATAAGCTATTTTGCAAAGCCTGCCAAGATGATGAGTTCTCGCAGTGTTACCCAATCACTTAGCTCACATTAAACTTTGGACGTCATCCAATTTCCTCTAAATAAATGTGAGAAAGTACTGAACTGTTGCTCACAGGGATTCTTTTTCATATTTGTCCCTTCTTTGTTCTTGGACAACAGTGCCTCATGACCACACTCTCCCTCCGGTTTCCATGGCTCAGGAACTCCGAGGTCACTTTTGAGTTAGATTATCTCTTTGAGATGCACAGTAGTCTTATAGTTAGGAATTCTATACAGCTTGGCACAGAGATATATAGAAGATTAGAATGATGGTCACACACTCTCTTGAGTCTTTGGTGTCCCCTGTTGTTTTCAATCTATATCACTGCATAGAAACATTGGGCTTCCTGCTTTCTTTCTAACTTTTAGTGGTTTGGATTAGTGAATATTGGGTTGCTTACATTACCTTATGAGATCTAAGTGCAGAAATCCTCTCTCATTTATTCTTATGCAGAATTACATAATTTTTATATCAGTTGGATAGTCCTATTACTCTGTGACATTTTTTCCCTCTCCCTCCCTCCATATTTCTCTTCTCCCCGCCCTTCTTTCCTTCATTTCTTTCATCTTCAGAGGACATTTTTTGGACACCTATTATGATCCCAGTATTGGTCCAGAAGCTGGAGATAGCCTGCTCAAAAAATAGATGAGATTCCTGGTGCATATCTCTCAGGAAGGCAAGTAAAGGAGAGACCAGATTAAAAAAATGTAAAAAGGAATAAAACACAAACAGCCTAAGTACCTGTAGTGATAAATTCTCTGACAGCATATAGGTATAAGGGGAATGTAATGGAGACTGGCTTGGGAGCAGGTAGGAGGGTACGGGGGCATATTTTGTTTGTGAGACAGACTCTCACTCTCACTCTGTCCCCCTGGCTAGAGTTCAGTAATGTCAGCCTAGCTCACTGCAATCTCCATCTCTTGCCTCCTCCTGCCTGAGCTTCCCAAGTAGCTGGGACTACAGGCACATGCCAGTATGCCCAGCTTATTTTTCTATTTCTGGTAGAGATTGGGTCTTGCTCTTGCTCAGACTTGTTTTGAACTCCTGAGCTCAAGTAGTCCACCTGTCTCAGCCTCCCAGAGTGCTAGGATTATAGGTATGAGCCCCAGCACCTGACCAAGGAGCTATTTGTGGATTGAGTTAAAACCATCATGATAAGAAATGAGATAACCATGAAAGGCTTTAAAATAAGAACATTTTGGGCAAAAGAAACAAAATATGTGAAGATGTGTAAAAAATCTGGCTTTATGAAAATGGTGGAAAAGTGCAGTAAGAACTGTAAAACCAAACTTGTGAAGAAGAAGAGGGAGCTGCATCTAACTCATGTTACGAAAGGAATAATGGATTTCCAAAGAGGGTAGTGATCGTCTGTGTTCTCTATTATTTGTTTCAATGATACATGATGGAACTCAGCTTAACTCTCTAAATACAGAGCTGAACATCTAAGACACTGTCACCAGGCAACCCAGGCAGCCTGTCTGGTTCTATTATATCATCCAGCCCTCCCTTTCCAACTTTTTTAAAGAAAATATCTTTGGGCTGGGTGTGGTGGCTCATGCCTATAATCCTAGCACCCTTGGAAGGCCGAGGTAGGTGGATTGTTTGAGCTCGGGAGTTGGAGACCAGCCTGAGCAGGAGTGAGACTCTGTCTCTACTAGAAATAGAAAAATTAGCCAGGTGCAGTGATGGGCACCCGTAGTCACATATACTCAGGAGGCTGAGGCAGAGGGTCACTTAAATCCAGGAGATTGAGTTTGCTGTGAGCTAGCTCATGCCACAGCACTCTACCCAGGGTGACAGAGTGAGACTCTGTCTCAAGAAAAAAAAAGGAAGAAGGAAGGAAGGAAGGGAGGGAGGGAGAGAGGGAGAGGGAGGGAGGGGAAAAGGAAAAGGAAAAGGAAAAAAACATCTTTGAACAATTTTATGGAAAGCACAGGTGCCTGATATACCACAATATCAAGCAAAGCTTGACAATTAGGAGATGGAAACACATGCCATGTAGACCAAGAAATAAGAGTAGGACTATTTAGAATTCTGCTGTTCATAGCAGTCAACCAAATGTCATTCACACTAGGTGGACACATTGTATTAACAGAATATCTATACAGTAGAATAAATTGCCATATTTTTATACAAGAGAATGAGAAAAACTCAAGTAATGCTACAAATAAGAACATGAATGAATACCACAAAGATAGATGTGAGTGAACAAAGACAAATATAAAAGCATATAAGCTGTTATGATTCAATTAACTTAAACTTACAGGATTATTAAGCCCAGAATTTTGGTATGCATACTCATGTCATAAAACTACAAAGAAAAGAGAGATACTGACCATGACCCTCAGTGGCAAGTTAATAAGGAGAGAAAGCAAGTTAGAATTGGGCTGGGCCATTTAGAAATTCTGGAGCACACAATTATCACTTCTCTTGACTTAAGTAGCATTAAATGGTGTTCTTCGTCTTCTGACAACTCATTGACCCATATATATTTGATGTTGTCCTAATCTATATGGATATTAAACTTTACAATAAAAACTGGTTAAAAAAATAAGAAATAGCTCCTAACCGACACTATATATTCCATATATTAAAATGGAAGGCATTATTACCTTGGAAAAAGACATTTCTCCTCATCTATGAAAGAGAGGATTAAATAAAATTTTCCAAGTGTTCTTTTCTTTTCTTTCTTTTTTTTTTTTTTTTTTAAAGAAAAAATTACTATCTAAGAAACAGTTTATGGCTGAGTCCTGATGTCGGGTAGGAGTGTGGGGGTGGGAGTAGGGAGCAATTTAACCTACAGATTCTACTCATCTGTTCTGAATTTGGTTCCCAACATGTAATGTGAAATCCAGATTTCTTTTCATCCAAATTAACATGTGGAAATGCTAATAAGGATAATTAATAAATAAAAATATTTGTTGACTTTACGGTGGTTTAGAGCCTATTATATTATATACTCCATAGAAACTGAGTTCCTGTTTGCATTTCTTTACATATAAAGAATAGTGGAGTAACTTCAAGTAGCTTGAAGACTGTCTATTTTTCCAACTAGTCTAACAAGCCGTTCTTGTCTTCCTTATCCCTGAATCCATGGCATGTAGGAGAAGATCAAAAGTACTTGCGGTTCTGCTGACTCAAGAGGCCCTATCTTATAGGTCGTGCATGGCTCTTTTATAAGTTAAGTGGCATTAGCTATTGGAACGACATGCTAAGTTTTCAGTGGTTCATGACAGTTTTGCTGGCAGGGATCTGGAGAGGTGGTGCTCTATTCCATCACTGGGGATGGAAGCTTTGCCAAGACAACTCATTGTTCCACAGGCCTAGTGGTTTCTGAGATCCAACCGGCACAGGGGGAAGAAATAGACACAGCGGAGGTCACACAGAAGGATTTGGTGGGCCCAGCCTGGAAACAGCACACATACATCACTTCTGCTCACATTTTACTGAAGCGAATTCATAACACACCATCTCATGGCTGCATGCAAAGGGGAGTGGGCAGGGCGGTCCTTGTGTGCTGTGGGATGCTCTTCAAGGCAATCGGACACACTGGAGGATTTCTCTACCACGGGGTAGTGACAGACAGCTGGCTCTCTGTGCCATGAGACTATTCAATTCATCTGCTCCTACAGCCCTATCCACCCCACCCCTCCGCCCCAGTGAGACTGAACAGGTGAGAGAAAGAGATTAGATTGGAGTTTGAGTCTGAAAAGGATTTTACTTTGTCTTCTCAACACCATCCTTCTAGTATGGCCATTGTAGATTATTGTTTTGTGCTTTAAGGAAGTAGACAGTGAATAAATATTTAATTTCTGGTTTTGCTCAGTTGTAAGATTTACCAAAGCCCTTTATGAAATGAGAGTGAGAGAAAGAGAAAGAGAGAGAGAGAGAGAGAGATTGCTCAGAGTTTTGGGGAGAATGTCTGGAAACAATTAACATTCAGAACAGTTCTGCTGCAAGATTAATCTTTATTCTCACATTGTCCTGTGTAAAATTTGAAATTACAACTTCCAATATTTGATTCATACCAACAAAAGGATATTTCCAAGAACTTCTCTTTCACATCAAAATTTAAATTGTGAATGCAAACAGTATCTTCCCTTGGCTAAGTGCTTATTTCATTTCAGACTATTCCTGAACTGGATCTTTCTGCCCTTACTTATTAATGGTCAGCTGTAGACATGTTGGCCGTTCCTGAAAAAAAATATTTTGAAACTTTTAATTCCCTAACAGACTACCCCAAAGTGCTAAATGATCACCAAGAATTTGTGAAATTCTGCTTCTGTGTTTCCAAATTAGAGCCCCCAGAACCTTTGCTTATTCTACATATAAAAGAGCATCACAGAACGGGGGTGATTTAGACATGAAAAGCAGGTACAGGTGATGTGATTTGGAACTGAATCCCAATGTACTGAAGATTAGACAGAATTAATGAATTTTATGCTGCAGTCTCCATAAATGAGCCAACAAACACGCAGCAAAATTTTGAACTGCAGTCTTGAAATAAAGAGCTTAATGTAATTCAGCGCTTATTGGTTGCCTAGAAACTAACTGGGAAGGGGGTTGGGAAAGGAGGACTTGAGAACATGAAGGGTTCATAGGTTTAATAAGGAAATTATTAACTCCAAACTGCTTGGAGATGTGATATATATGCTCGAAAGTGCTCTGCTCTCCCAAGAGCTCCTTAATATCTCAGAGAGCGAGGTTAGACAGCACGCAGCAGAGGCCACTACAGAAGCATAGAATAGTGGTGAAGGCTTCGGGCAACTGCTGCAGCAAACACCCGCATCTTCCAACCTTCACAGTCTTAGCTGTCCAAGATCGTCTCAACTTGTCGACAAAGCTGCATCTCTGGGTAAAGCTTCCTTATTTACTTTTCCTAAATTATCTTTCTAGATACATGTATCTCGGGACTTGGCTGTCACATGAGACATTTTCCCAATCCTTTCTATCACTATGAATATTTTAAAAACCTATCTTGGGCAAGAAGTGGGTTGGGCAGGTAGGAAGAAGACAGTTTAACCAATTTCATGTTAGGAGAAGTCAATGGGCTGAGACATGGCTGTGCATATGCGTCTAGAAGAGTTCAGGGAGGGGAGGGACCAGTTTTGATGTTTAAACTGTAAACCACGTTATGTGAAAGGCTCACTGATATTGTCAATGTCACAGGCCCATTGTTAGTTCAATTTCTTGTCTTCAGTGGAGAAGGTAATGCCTGGATGGCAATTCACAGGGTCGCGTTTTACCATTCTGTCTATAACCATGAAATAAATGACACTCTATTTTAGACTAGTGTAGACACAGGACGTTCTATGCTTTAGAGTTTAAGCTTCAAAGAGTTGCTTAGGGAGGACATATTTTACCCTAATTATTTTTGACAGGAATTAGGTCAGATTAATTAGTTTAAAATTCAGCTGAACAACAACGTCTTTGCTAATTACTTCAGGGTGCATACATAATTCAGTTACAATAGCAAAAAAAAGAAAATACTGTGGGTAAATGCTGCCCAGCCCTGACCCCTTTAATGGGGTGTTCATAAAAACAGGACCTTCTCTGACCCCAGAAGGGCCAGGGAGAACAGAGACTATCAGGAACATTTTATGAAGTGTGAGATAAATATTTACATGTATAAATATGCATTTTTACATAGCTTTATGTTTCTAACCATTTATATTTAAAATGATTAAACATTTAAAAATAGTTTAAAGTATAATGTCAAGGTAAAAGAGAGTAGGAGGGTGAGTGGTGAAGAATATGGGTTTTAGGGAAAGGATTTCCCCACCTCAGCCCGAGGCAAGCTGTGTTACCTTGGTCACTGCACATAACCTCTCTGAAGATCAGAGTCTGTTGCTTTGCTGTTGTTAAACAAACAATAAACATTTAACGCCAACCGTATGACTTGTGAAAATTACAAGAGTCAAGACATAGAAATGGAAGCACGTGACATAGAGTAAGCATTTAAGATTAGCTATTTCTATAGTAGTATAGAAAATTAAAGAAGTGTCTGCCCTACTGCCTATACACTTTAAGCTCACCCCAAAATTATTCGTAAAGTTTTGGCTTTGATCACATTAGAAAGGCACTTTCAAATTGAAGTTTAATTTTCTACAGGGTGAGAAGATGGATTAAAGTATTTCACTAGATTAACATATCCAGTGATATAAAACAAAAACCAAAGTGTTCAGGACACATAGTAGAGTGGAAGTGGGTACATCAATCTATAGTCCTCCTCAGGCCAAAGAAAGCATTTCAAAATCTTTGATTTATGAAGAAAAGTCCCAATAAAGATTTTTATGGGGAATCTCTTGGTATTTAAATGCTTGCTCACATTTTTTTTTTTAAACTCATTGAGACAAACTTATTTATGCATTGAGTTCTGTTGTTTTAAAATTCTGGTCTATTAGCTTGCAATCCCACCAGCAGTGTAGAAGCATTCCCTTCTCTCTACATCCACACCAGCATCTGGTGTTTGGGGGCTTTGTGAAGTAGGTTGATCTTGTAGGGTTAGGTGATATGTCAGTGGTTTTGATTTGCATTTCTCTGATGATTAAAGATGATGAGCATTTTTTCATGCGTTTGTTGGGCAATTGTCTGTCATCCTCTGAGAAGTTCCTGTTCAAATCTCTTGCCCACTTATAAGCGGGTTGTTTGCACTTTTCTCACTGTCTAATTTGAGTTCTCTGTAGATTCTAGTTATTAGGCCTTTGTCAGACTCATAACATGCAAAAATCTTCTCCCTTTCTCAAGGCTGTTCATTTGCTTTGTTTGTGGTACCCTTAGCTGTGTAAAAACTTTTTAGCTTGATCAAATCCCAGTTATTTCTTTTTGGTGTTGTTGCAATTACTAATACAGTCTTTTTGGAGATAAGTATGGAGAATCCTCAAAGATTTAAAAGTAAAACTTTCATTTGAGCCTGCAATCTCATTACCAGGTATCTACTCAGAAGGACACAAATAATTTTACCAGAAAAACATTTGCACTAGATTGTTTATTGTGGCTCAATTCATACCTGCCAAGTCGTGAAAGCAACCTATGCATACCATATACATATGCACAGTTTATTCAGCCATTAACAAAGATGGAGACAGTACATCTTTTACATTTGCCTGGATGGAGTTGAAATACATTATTCTTTGTAAAGTATCACAAGAATGGAAAAATAAATATCCAATGTGCTCTATACTAATATGAAATCAATATATAAACAATTGCATGCTCATAAGAACAATAAAAACACTGATATAGTCTAGTTTGGGGGTAGAGGGAAGCAGGGGGCGGAGAGGACGTTTGGCAGAAGGAGGGAGGGCATGGGGTGGGATCTCTCCTAATGTACACATTGTGAGGGTGTATAACACTCTCCCTAGGTGAGGCGCTCTTCTACAAATGGAACTTCACCCTGGAAGTGAGAACAATGTAACCTAAAATTGTACCCTCATATTAATCATTTAATTAAAAAGAATTAAAAAAAGTGAACAAAAACAAAGAAATAAAAATAAAATAAATTTCTGGTCTAAATTTTGGTTGGATTTGGGAACCTATAATTTTTTTTAATTATTTTTGTATTTTATTTTTGTTACATACATATTTTGTAAGGCACAAAACAATTCTTTTTGTTTTATTAAATCAAATCTGTGTACATTAATACGGTAACAGGGTACAATGTGCTGGTTTTATATACAATTTGAAATATTTTCATCAAACTGGTTAACATAGCCTTCATGGCATTTTCATGGTTATTGTGTTAAGACATTATATTCTACATAATATAGACTAATATCACTAATGAATATTGATGCAAAAAATATTCAACAAGATAGAAGCAAACAGAATCCAGCAACACATCAAACGAATTATACATTATACTCTTTCATATGAGCTATAACCCAGTTATAACCTAAGAATATGGGGAAAGGGGAAAGGGATGGGAGGGGTGGGGGAAGATGGGCGGAGGAAGGGTAATTGGTGGGACCAGATCTTCGGTGCATGTTACAAGGGTACATGTGAAACTTACTAAATGTAGAATATAAATGTCTTAACACAATAACTAAGAAAAAGCCAGGAAGGCTATGTTTACCAGTGTGATGAAAATTTGTCAAATGATATATAAAACCAGTGTATGGTGAAAAAAAACTTTATTTATGAATAGTGAAATTTGAATTTGATGAAATTTTTATGTGTCATAAATAGTATTCTTTTTAAAATTTTTATTTAAAAATGTAAAAACATATTTTCCTTGAAGACAGTATAAAAATAGGCAGTGGGCTTGGTTTGCCCTATAAGCCATAGTTTTCCAGTACCTGCGCTAGGGTCTCCTTCAAGGCCTCTGAGTCTTTCCCTGCATTCTCTATATCCCAGTGGCAATGAAAGATATGGTGGAAGATTTTCGAAGCCAGTCTTAGAACCCACTTTACCCAAGCCCCCCCAACAGCATACTTCATTAACCAGAATTAGTCACAGTCCCTAACAGAATACAAGGGATTTAGAAAATATACTCTTCTATCTTTTGGAGGAAAATGAAACAGAATGGTATGGGGAACTACCAGTAACATATTTTCCATCAAATAATTTTTCTACATTTTCCATTTTTCTTGTCTTTGCTTAAAATGATCCTCTCTTTCTTTTTCCTTTCCCCAAACTGGATGGTTCAACTTGCCCGTTTTACCTATTGCAATATGTCTTTCTTTAAGGCCCATTTCAAATGTCTTTGTCTTGAAGCATTTCTTAATTCTCTCATTCAAAGAGATTAAATATAATCTCTTTCCTTTGAATCAAATAGGATAGATAACATATAGGATGAATACTTGTGAACTCTTCTTCCTACTGCTAGATTAGAAGATGCCTGCATGTTTTTTAAATAAGTTTTATTGAGATGTAACTCACATATCAGAAAACTTTTAAAGTGTATAATTCAATGTACACTTTAATGTACAATGTAAAATGATGCAGCTGCTATAGATAAGAGTATGGCATATGATCAGATAGCAATAGAATTGCCATATGATCCAGCAATTCCACTTCTAGGTATATACCCAAAGGGATTAAAAACAGGAAAGCAAACATATATTTATATGTTCATGTTCATAGCATTATTGACAATCACCTAAAGGTGGAAGCAACTCAATGTCCATTGTTGGATGAATGGAGAAAGAAATTGTGATATATGGGCCAGGTATGGTTCTTCATGGCTGTAATTCCAACACTTTGGGAGGCCAAGGTGGAAGGATTACTTAAGGCCAGGAGTTCAAAACCAGCCTGAAGAACATAGTGAGATCAGTCTCTACAATTTTTTGAAAAAAATATCTTATATACATACAATGGAATATTATTTAGCCTTAATGAGGAAGAAAATTCTGACACAGGCTACAACATTGATGAACCCTGAGAACATTATGCTAAGTGAAAAAACCAGTCACAAAAGAACAAATAGTGCTTGATTTCACTTATATAAACACCTAGAGGTGTTGCATTCATGAGATAGAATATATAATGGTTGCTAGGGATTAGGGAAAAGGGAAAATGGATAGTTATGTAGTAGGTACCTTTTCAGTTTTATAATTTGAAAGAATTCTGATGATGGTTGAACAGCATTGAAAATGTATTTAATGCTGCTGAACTATACACTTAAAAATGGTCATCATGGTAAATCTCATGTGTATTGTGCCAAAATTAAAAAAAATGCATGATATAATATCACCACAAAAGAATACAGTTAAATGGCTTTTAGATATTAACAGTTATGCAGGCATTGCCATATCAATCTTAGAACATTTTCATCACTCCTAAAAGAAACCCTGTACATATTAGTAGTCACTCTTCATCACCTTTATCCCCAGTCCCTGGCAGCCACTAATCTACTTTGTGTCTCTATGCCTTTGTCTATTTCATATAAATGGGACAACACAGCATGTGGCCTTTTGTGTCTGGTTTCTTCAACTTAGCGGAATGCTCTCAAAATTCATTAATATTGGACCATGTTTCAATACTTTATTCGTTTTTATGGCTGAATAATATGTATTTTGTATTATCCATTCATCAGTTGATGGATATTTGAGCTGTTTCTACTTTTTGGCTATTTTGAGTAATGCTGCTGTGAATATTAATGTACAAGTTTTGTGTGGACATATATTTTCAATTCTCTTCACGATTTATATATGTGTGGAATTTCTGGATAATATGGTAATTGCATGATTAACATTTTAAGTAACTGCTGAACTGTTTTCCACAGCATCTGTACCATTTTAAAATCTGCCAGCAACATACCAGGTTTTAATTTCTCCATATTCTCACCAAAACTTGTTACTGTGTTTTTCATTATAGCCATCCTAGTGGGTGTAAGGTGTTATCTCACTGTGGTTTTGAGTTGCATTTCCTTAGTGGCTAATTATATTGAACATATTTTAATGTGTTTTTGGCCATTTGTATCTCTCCTTTAAAAAAAATTTTATTAGACCTGCTAATTTTTAAATTGGGTTATTTATCTTTTTAATGTTGAGTTGTAAGAATTATTTATATACTCTGGATACAAATCTTTATCAGATATATGATTTGCAGATATTTTCTCCTGTTCTGTCAGTTATGTTTTACTTTCATTATGGTATTCTTTTAAGTATAAAGTTTTTAATTTTGGTAATGTCTAACTTGTATATATTTTTCTTTTGTTGCTTATGCTTTTGGCGTCATATCTAAGACACCATTGCTTAATCCAAGATCACAAAGATTTATTTATTGGATTTACACTTAAAATTTGCTTCCAAGAATTTCGTAGTTTTAACTCTTACACATAGGTCTATGATTTATTTTGAGTTAGTTTTTGTATATGGTGTGAGGTAAGGATCCAATTTTGTTCTTTTGCATGTGGATATCTAATTGTCACAGCATCATTTGTTGAAAAGACTATTATCATCCCACTGAATGGTCTTGGCACTCTTGTTAGAAATCAATTGGTCAACAGTAGGTGGATTTATTTCTGACTCTAAATTCTATTTCATTGATCTATCTGTTCATCCTTATGTGAGTACTATACTGTCTTGAAAATTTGGAAGAGTGAATTTTCAACTTTGTTCTCCTTTTTCAATACTACTTTGGCTCTTCTGGGTTCCTATATGGATTTTAGGATCAGCTTGTTAATTTCTACAGAAAACTGGCTGGGATTTTATTTATTTTATTTTATTTTATTTTATTGCTGGGGATTCATTGAGGGTACAAAAAACCAGGTTACAGTGATAGCATTTGTTAGGCAAAGTCCCTGTTACAATTGTGTCTTACCCCAAAAAGGTGTGTCACACACCAAGACCCCACCCCTCCTCCTTCCCTCTCTCTGTCTTCCTTTCCCACACCCTTCCCTCCTTCTTTCTCTCTCTGCTCTCCCCTTATCCCACCCCACTGTGTCATTAATTGCCCTTATATCAAAATTGAATACATAGGATTCATGCTTCTCTATTCTTGTGGTACTTTACTAAGAATAATGTGTTCCACATCCATTCAGGTTAATACAAAGGCTGTAAAGTCTCCATTCTTTTAATGTCTGAATAGGATTCCCTGGTGGACATATACCACAGCTTGTTAAATTCATTCCTGGGTTGGTGGGCATTTAGGCTGTTTCCACATTTTGGCGATTTTAAATTGAGCTGAAATAAACAGTCTAGTGCAAGTGTCTTTATGATGAAAGGATGTTTTTTCCTTCTGGGTAGATGCCCAGTAATGGGATTGCAGGATCAAATGTGAGGTCTAACTTGAGTGCTTTGAGGTTTCTCCATACTTCCTTCCAAAAAGGTTGTATAAGTTTGCATTACCACCAGCAGTGTAAAAGTGTTCCTTTCTCTCCACATCCACGCCAGCATCTGCGGTTTTGATATTTTGTGACATAGGCCATTCTCACTGGGGTTAGATGATTATCTCAGGGTTGTTTTGGTTTGCATTTCTCTAATAGGCACAATGAGCACTTTTTCATATGTTTACTAGCCATTCGTCTGTCTTCTTTAGAGAAGGTTCTATTCCTGTCTCTTGCCCATTGATATATG
>CAUYPK010002476.1:0-10512 GCA_963574355.1 Loris lydekkerianus
TTTCAAAAATAAAAATATACACCCAAAACAATTACAATAATTGAGGAATCAGTAGGTTAAATGCTTTTCAATATTTATTGCTAAAGAAAAACTGTAAACTAGCAACAACAACTTTAAAACTTTAAATAAAGTGCAGAAAACCGTAGCTTAACAGATCAAGCTGTGGGTTATATAGTTGTGGGTTAAATAGTTCAGTGGAATACAGTTCAGTTCAGCCGCCTACCTCTTCAGCTCAGCCGTGACTTGTGGACTGAGCTGAAGCACCGCCCCCTCAAGCTGACAGCAGAAGACGACTGGAGACTACATGCATTTGATTGGGTGCGCGCTCACCGAATCAAATAACCTGTATGACCCGAGTATAAGCCGACTTCGGGTTTTTGGGCACAAATTTTGTGCCTAGAAAAACTCAGCTTATACTCCAGTATATACGGTAGATAAGGGTGGAAGAAAGACAGAGGCTCCAGCAAAACAAGAGGGGACCTAAGTGGAAAGCCCATTTGGGCCTTCTGTCTAGGGGGTTTATATACTGCTTTTCCTATCCTGGGGGCAGAGGGTTTGAGGGAGTCTTGGGGGGCCTAACACAGCCACACACAAACCCTTCCTGAGAGATGGAAAGTATGTCTGGAATATGTCACAACCATTTGGCGCCAGGGGCCTGTGGGCAGAAATTAATTTTAAAACTGCCATAGTCCAGAGGAATGTGGTCCTTGCAGTCTGCTCCAGGCAAGCTCATCTCTGCTCCAGGAGAGGCACCCTAGATGAGACATCAGTCAGGTTGCCTTTTTATGACTTTGTGTCCAGAGAACTCAGCCTGTAAATGACCTATCTGTGCCTAGAGATGGGAGTCTGTGGTCAGACTGATTTCTGAACCTACTACGGCCTAAAAAATGGGGAGGAATCGCTTCTCGGCCTTTTGGCTAAGATCAAGTATAAAATGGGGGAGGAGGTGTGACATTCAGCTGGCTGTTCAGGGTGATGGAGTTTTCATCCTAGCAACATGGCTCAATTTGTCCTTAACCTCAAAGAGAAGGCCCTGGCTGTGGTGAACGCTGCTGTGACTTATTCAAAGCCTCTATTGGCCACATTTTGGTACTACACCAAGGTTGAGATGGTTCCTTTAACCCAGTGGTTCTCAACCTTCCTAATGCCTCCTAATGCTGCGACCCTTTAATACAATTCTTCATGTTGTGGTGACCCCCAACCATAAAATTATTTTTGTTGCTACTTCATAACTGTAATTTTGCTACTGTTAGGAATCGTAATGTAAATATCTGCTATGCAAGATGTATTTTCATTGTTACAAAGGGGTCGCGACCCACAGGTTGGGAACCACTGCCTAACCCCTGCTGAGATCCCTAGAGCTTTTCAGAGCCTGAAAAAAAAAAAAAGTCAATAATACTCAAACTGATAGCTTCAAACAGCTCACAGTTAAGTGAGACTGAATCCACCATACTGGCAGATAATCTCTTTCTTGATTGCTGAGAGAGATACTTACTTTTCTAATTTCAATATCTGAAAAGAAATGATTGGACTGTTTTATGTATTAGTTTCCTAGGAGTCTTCTACTATAGCCAAAAGAAGCAGTGGAATGTTTTGGTGGCCACTGAGGTGTGGATGTGGTTTTATGTCGGTGAGATCATAGGCAAGCATGGCTTCATTGGCTATAATGTTTGAAGACCAAGCTTTAACATCTGATTACATTTGACTTATTATTGTAGTGGACCATGTGTGATCAGACTCATCTGAATAAAATGTGTCCAAAAAAATTGGTGGGTCCCTGTTCAGCCGTTGAGTGGGGGAACACTATCAATAGTATGTTAATGATTACCAACTTTGGAAAATGTACATTGTATGAAACTTTAGTGCTATGTCAAAAACAAATGTCTGATAATCTTTTTTTTTTTTTTTTTTTGCAGTTTTTGGCTGGGGCTGGGTTTGAACCCGCCACCTCCGACATATGGGGCTGGCGCCCTACTCCTTTGAGCCACAGGTGCCACCCCCCCCTTTTTTTTTGCAGTATGTATGATAATGTTTTATAAAGAAAGAAGCAGTCATTAGAATAATCTTAGAAGTAATATTATATAAGGAGAGAGGTGTCTGGCTGATTTAAGCCAGTAGGTAGCCTGCTCTAGTCAGAGCTTAGCAGGTGCTAACAGTTTTAAAGAATTATCCAGGGTGGCGCCTGTGGTTCAGTGAGTAGGGCACTGGCCTCATATACTGAGGGTGGCGGGTTCAAAACTGGCCCCTGGCCAAACTGCAACCAAAAATAGCCGGGCATTGCAGCAGGTGCCTGTGGTCCCAGCTACTGGGGAGGCTGAGGCAAGAGAATCGCCTAAGCCCAAGAGCTGGAGGTTGCTGTGAACTGTGACACTACAGCACTCTAGCAAGGGCGACAAAATGAGACTCTGTGTCTATAAAAAGAATTAATAAAATTAAATTAAAAAAAAGAATTCTCCAATTCTCATTTTTCAGTTTCTCTTCTCACCAACTGATTTTGTCTCAGCATATTACGTTAGTTTAACTCGTCAATATGGTTTATCTTGCTGTAATTATACCAATGTTGGTAGATTCCTGCTCTCTTAATTTTTTTTTTTTTTTTTTGCAGTTTTTGGCCGGGGCCAGGTTTGAACCCACTACCTCAGGTATGTGGGGCCGGCGCCCTACTTTTTGAACCACAAGTGCCACCCTTTTTTTTGTTTATTCTTTACTCTTTTGGAAATTTGTAAATTACAAAAGTAGTATACTCGTATACCTATTTTTGTACCAAAACAAATAGTCCAGAAGTGTATTAAAGAAAGTCTCCTGCCTGTGCCTTGCCTTAAAGTTAAGAACATGGTATGTGCATGTGTATCCTTCACATTTTTTTCTTGCTCAGGAAAGTAAATATTTATTTATATTGGGTTGTTTTCTTTTCCCTTCCCCTTCCTCCTTCCTGCCTTCCTTCCTTTTAAATCAAAATGAAATGATTGCTCTGGAAAGATATCCAAAAACTGATAATCAGGTTATCTTTAGGGCAGGAAACTAGGATTCCTGGGAACAAAGGTGGAAGAGAGTTGTGAATGTGTGCCCTTTTGCACTGTTTGCTTTTTTTTCTTTTTACCATAGACACATTATCAATTTAAAAACATTCTCTCCTGATCAGTTTTCTCTGAAGCATTCTATCATGTGTAGCGTTTTCTGTTACACTGCCTTACCATTAGTGAGGTGTTCTTTAGATTTCCTTTTCTTTTCTTTCTTTTTTTTTTTTCTTTTTATTTTAGAGAGAGTCTCACTCTGTTGCCCTGGGTAGGGTGCCATAGCATCACAGCCCACAGCAACCTCAAACTTTTGGGAGAAGAGATCCACTTGTCTCAGCCTTCCAAGTAGCTAGGACTACAGAAGCCTGTCACAACGCCCAACTAATTTTTCTATTTGCTTTTCTTTTCTCTCGTTATCATCTGTTTCTGTCTACCAGAATGTAAGATCCACGATGGAACAGATCTTATATCTTGTTCACAGCCGTGTCCTTATTGCCTAGAACACTGGCTGGCACATCATTAGTGTCAGTAATCATTGGTTAGATGAATGAATGAATGAAGCATGGAAGGAAGCAAAGAAGCAAAGAAAGAAATTGTTTCTTTAGTTGTATGAAAGGTGGTTGGTAGAACACAATATCTTCATGAATTTATTTAAGTCATACATGATAAATACCAAAAGATTAGCTAAATTCACAAGATCAGTGGATTCATCAATTTGCAGTGAATAATATTAACCTTGGAAAGAAATTGGATATTTGTCATTTAAAGTTGCCAGCCACATCTGTAATTTTAATATGAATTGTGATATTCAGTACAGACCCTTGCTTTGTTCCCAATCATTTTTGCCATGTCTTTGGCAGCTGTTTTGGCAAATGTATCAACCAATAGTGACATCAGCAGCTCTGACCTTTGCAATTAAATACAACACTATAAAATGTAGTTTCCACAGCTCTTTCATTTGGCCCATTGTATTTAACTTGAGGTGATGCTTGAATATCCTTCCATTCTGCTTCATTATTTTAGATGTTTGAAGCAGGAAGATTTCATATCAAAATGTGTGAGGCTTTTCATTTTTTCACTCAAGCATTTATTTGAAGGCGCTAAGGAAATTGCACCCCAAAATGTGACTATTTGATATAAAAATACTTTGAATTAAAGGCCATTCAAGATCAGGAAGCATTTGGAAGTTGCTTTCCCTCTCTCTACCTAAAACTGGACTGACCTGATCAAAAGACCAAAGGGGCAACTGACTTCCTTTCCTCCCCCCAATGCTAGCACACCTGGCCCAAATCACACAATACCCGTTTCTCAGATTAATTTACAAGTCAATGATGTAAACCCCATCTATTCATCTTCCCCAGCAACCACATGTTGGACCTATACTCCCCATTCTCCCCCTTTCTTTCTAAATGGCATTTATAAAGGTATCTGACCATCACTGAGACACTGGGTAATCACTCTTGTGTGTGGTATTTGGAAATAAACATTTCTCTTATTAATCAGCCTTAATTGTGAGTTGATCTTTCAGTAAACTTCCAGGAGAAAAGGGCAAGTTCCCCCTCGCCCCTACATATTTATTCTATAAATATCTAATCAAATATTTATTCTATGTTAGGAACTGTGCTTGGAATATGTATATCAAATAGTGGAATTTAATTTACTCTCATTACAAGGTCTTGGCAATCCAAATTTCAGTTCTTTTCATGAAGGTCACTTCATACTTTCAGCTTCTTTGCTGCTGGTATTTTTTACAACACTAATAGATGGTTCAAGTGTTGTAGGGCTAGGTCTCTAATACCTATCTGAAGACCCAACTAAAGTCATCACATTTTTACCCCCAATTAGCATCTCTACACTTTCTGTAGTTTGCGTACAATAACATTATCCTGTTTTGATGTAGAGTTCTAGGGATTTGAACACATGTATAGATTTATGTGACTACCTTGACAATCAGGATCCAGAACTGTTCCATCAAACCCTACCCCCTTATTCTCATGTGCTGCTTCTTTGTTTCCAAGCTTCTCCCAACTCCATCCCAGACAACCACAGATTTGTTCTCTGTCCCTATAGTTTCACCTTTTAAGAATGTTATATAAAGGGAAATATACAGCATATAACCTTTTGAGACCGACTTCTTCCACTCACCATAACATCTTTGGTATGTATCCATGTTGTTGTGTTCGTCAATAATTTTGTCTCTTTTGTTGCTGGTTAGTATTCCATGGTAGGGATGTACCACAACCTGTTTATCTATTTTCTTGGTCTTTTTGTGCTGCTACAAAAAAATACCCTAGACTAGATGGGTAATTTATAAAGAACAGAAACTGATTTCTCACAGGTCTGAAGGCTGTGAGAACCACGATTTAGGCACCAGCAGCTGATCTGGTGAAGGCTTCCTGCTGTGTCCTCACGTGCTGGAAGTTCATGAAAGGACAAACCAGCCAAATGCTGCAGGAAGCCTCTTTTGTCAGGGCCTTAACCTCATTAATGAGGGAGGAGCCCTTAAGGCCTAATCACCATTTAAGATCCCTCTTCTTAATGTCACATGGGCAACACTTATATTTTGGAGGTGACCCATTCAAAACATAGCATCCATTTACCTTTTGATGGACATTTGGGCTGATTCCAGTTTTTGGCTATTATGAATAAAGTTGCTATGAACATTCATGCACAGGTGTTTGTATGAAAATGTTTCCTTTTTTAATACATAAAAGGTAGCAAACTATAGACATATCTTTGGTACTTTGCCTTTTCACTATACACTTTATTCTAGAAGTTATTCTCCTTTAGTTCATAGAGATTTTTTCCACTTTTTAAAAAAAGCTACATAGTATTCTATTTTTTTTTTTTTTTTTTTTTTGGTAGAGATAGTCTCACTTTATTGCCCTCGGTAGAGTGCTATGGCATCACAGCTTACAGCAACCTTCAGCTCTTGGGCTTAGGCGATTCTCTTGCCTCAGCCTCCCAAGTAGCTGAGACTACAGGTGCCCACCACAACGCCCGGCTATTTTTTTATAGTGGTTTGGTCAGGGCCGGGTTTGAACCCACCACCCTTGGGATATGGAGCTGGCACCCTACTCACTGAGCCACAGGCACGGTCCTATAATATTCTATTGCTTATTGAACTCTATTCCTATATACAAACATTTAGGTTGTTTCCAATATTTTGCAATTGTAAATTATGTTTTGAATTATTAGAGGCTTATCTTCATTCACTGTTAAGCTTTAAAATCCTGTTCTTAATCACTGACCTATGGTGAGTCCAACAGAAAACAAAACTGAAAGAATGAAGCACAGGACTAATTTCTTTCTTTTTCTCTTTCTTTCTTTCTTCTTCTTCTTCTTCTTCTTCTTCTTCTTCTTCTTCTTCTTCTTCTTCTTCTTCTTCTTCTTCTTCTTCTTCTTCTTTTTTAAAGAGAGAGAGTCTCACTTTGTCGCCTTTGGTAGAGTGCTGTGGTGTCACAGCTCACAGCAACCTCCAGCTCTTGGGCTTAGGCCATTCTCTTGCCTCAGCCTCCCGAGTAGCTAGGACTATAGCTACAAGGCCCTGCTATGTTTTTTGTTGCAGTTTGCCCGGGGCTGGGTTCTATCCCACCACCCTCAGTATATGGGGCTGGCACCCTACTCAGTGAGCCACAGGTGCTGGTATTTTTTACAACACTAATAAATGGTGTTGTTGTGTTCGTCAATAATTTTGTCTCTTTCTTTTTTTCTTGAGACAGAGTTTCACTATGTCACCCTCATAGAGTGTCATGACGTCACAGCTCACAGCAATCTCAAACTCTTGGGCTTAAGAGATTCTCTTGGCTCAGCCTCCCAAGAAGCTGGGACTACAGGTGCCTGCCACAACGCCTGGCTATTTGTTGTTGTTGTTGTTGTTGTAGTTATCATTGTTGTTTGGCAGGCCCAGGCTGGGTTCGAACCCGCCAGCCCCAGTGTATGTGGCCGGCACCCTAGCCGCTGAGCTACAGGGGCCTTCCCTCCCCTCTCCTCCCCTTCCCTTTCTTTCCTTCCTTCCTTTCTTTCTTTCTTTCTTTCTTTTTTTTTTTTTTTGACAAAGTCTCAAGCTGTTGCCCCGGGTAGAGTGCTGTGGCATCATAGCTCACAGCAACCTCAAACTCTTGGGCTCAAGCAATCCTCTTGTTTCACCCTCCCAAGTAGCTGGGACTGCTGGTACCTGCCACAATGCCTGACTAGTTTTTCTATTTTTTTTGTAGAGATGAGGTCTCACTTTTGCTCAGGCTGGTCTCAAACTCCTAAGCTCAAGCAATCCACCTACCTCAACCTCCCAGAGTGCTAGGATTACAGGCATGAGCCAATGCACCTGGCAACACAGACCTAATTTCTAACAAAAATTACACATCCTTTTACTTATTTCCTGGACTAAAGAGTTGTCAGCTTCTATAAATCATATGTTGGTATGCCAATGAAAAGAATGCATTGAAGTACATGGACCTTCAAGATACAGGGCCCCAGACTGGTGCTCTGGGTTGCAAAGTACTTCCCGAAATGGTGGTGATCATTGGCAATGGGCAGATCAAAGAAATGAGAGGCCAGGGTGCTGAGTGGTTGGCCACCTGAATGTTGAGATCACTGAGAATGACAGAAGTTGGGATGAACATGACAGACCTCTGTGAGTAAGAACTGAAATCTTCAAAAATGAGGTGTTGACCAGGAAAGTGACGAAAACTGCCACCAGGGTGGGGAGAAGGTGATATAAGCAGATGGTGCACCCCAAGGAAGAGCCAGAGGTTTCTCAGGAGAGAAAATGAGCAAAGATGAGAAAGTGGTGTTGGGAAGTAAGGAGAGCTCCATCTCCACCTCCTGGCATTTCCCAAGGCATTTAGCTGTGGGGAGATGAGCGGATAAACAGCCTGTCCTTGAAAGGGGTCAGCAGGCAGAGGTTTCAATTATAGCAGGGTGCAAACAGAACATTCTGAGAGCCTTGAGGCTTTGGGAATTAACCCATTATAGACTGGGAGTGATAACCCTAACTTAACTCTCACTCTAACCTGCTATAAGGGCCAGCTGTTGTAGTGAAAGCTGTTCTTTTACTTCTAGGTCAGTTGGTATTGGCAGCAGCTATGAAAGTAGCAGCAGTGGCTGCAATGAGTCAGCATTGAGGTGCGGGGAGTGGTTTTTGATGTCTCTGCTGGATGTTCTCTAAGGCTGGCCCAAGGGCTTGTTTGGAGGGTCCCAGGGCTGGTCCCTCCTGCAAGTGTGGCATATGTTGTTATGATGTTTAACGTCCCTAAACTAGAAACTAGCCACAGCTACCACAATCTTGCCATCTGCTGCCTTTGCATATAATGCATGTTAGATTTGTTGCATTTAATGGATACCAAAGTGAAAGGCTGACTACATAGCCAGACTTTACAAGACAGCGGTATCTTGGTGAAGGTCCCTATTGTCTATTCCTTAGCTTTGCAGATCCAAAAATTCAGTTTTATCAGAGTACCAGACAGCAAGCAGGCTCAGGAAGCTGATTCTTTTTTTTTTTTTTTTTTAAATTGATACAGAGTTTCACTTTCTCACCCTTGGTAGAGTGCTGTGTTGTCAATTTTTGGGCTCAAGTGATTTTCTTGTCTCAGTCTCCCAAGTAGCTGGGACTACAGGCACCCGCTATAATGCCCCACTATTTGTGTGTGTGTGTGTGTGTGTGTGTGTGTGTTTAGCAGGCCAGGGCCAAGTTTGATCCCACCATCCCCGGAACATGTGGCCAGCACCCTAACCACTGAACTATGGGCACCCAGCCAGGAAGCTGATTCTTATTAACCACTAGTCACTCCTCAGTCTCCTTTGCTGGTTCTTTCTCATCCCTATGACCAGGATAAGTCCTTGGCTCTTTTCTCTATTGAAACTAATTTCCATAGTAATTTCATCTAGTCTCATGGTTTTAAATATCTATATCTCGATGACTCCCAAATATATACAGTAGTGCCCCCTTATCTGAGTTTTCATATTCCTCAGATTCAATTACCTGCGGTCAACCACAGTCTGAAAATATTAAATGAAAAATTCCAGAAATAAATCATAAATCTTAAATTGCGCATTGTTCTGAGTAGCACTGATGAGATTTCATGCTGTTCTGCTATATCCCATGGGGGCTGTGAACCATCTCTCCACCCAGTGGATCCATGCTGTCTACCTACATGTTCATTAGTCACTTTGCAACCTTCTCAGTTAGCAGATGGAAAAAACATAGGGTTTGGTAGTATCCATAGTTTCAGACATTTAGTGGGAGTCTTGGAATGTATCCCCACTGATAGGAGGGGACCACTGTATCTCCAGCTGGGATGTCTCCCCTAAACTCCAGCTGCTTACTCAGACGCATCCTCAGTAGCTCCACTTGGAGCCCATCTCATGGGCATCTCAAGCCTAAGTCTCTCAAACCAAACCTCCAATCTTCTCCATCTCAGTGGTAGAAGCTTCATTCTTTTGATAACTCAGACCAAACATCTTGTAGTCATACTTGATACCCATTTTTCTCTGTTTCCTTGCACCCAATTTAAATGCTCCCAGTTTATGGAAACAGACCTTACTCAGTCTGAGCAATATGATATCCTATAGCACCATAATAACAGGGGACTTTAACACTCCTCTTACAGAGCTGGACAGATCCTCTAAACAGAAATTAAACAAAGGTATAAGGGACTTAAATGAGACCCTAGAACAACTGTGCTTGATAGACACATATAGAACACTCCATCCCAAAGATAAAGAATGTACATTCTTCTCATCGCCCCATGGAACATTCTCCAAAATTGATCATATCCTAGGACACAAAACAAACCACAACAGAATCAAAAGAATTGAAATTTTACCTTGTATCTTCTCAGACCACAAGGCATTAAAGGTGGAACTCAACTCCAACAAAAACGTTCAACACCACATAAAGGCATGGAAATTAAACAACCTTCTGTTGAGTGACAGGTAGGTGCAGGAAGAAATAAAACAGGAAATCATTAACTTCCTTGAGCATAACAACAATGAAGAGACAAGCTACCAAAACCTGTGGGATACTGCAAAAGCAGTTCTGAGAGGAAAATTTATCGCTTTAAATGCCTCCATTCGAAAAACAGAAAGAGAGTGCATCAACAAACTCACAAGCCATCTTATGGAATTGGAAAAACAAGAACAATCTAAGCCTAAACTCAGCAGAAGAAAAGAAATATACAAAATCAAATCAGAGAGCAATGAAATTGAAAACAAAAGAATCATTCAGATAATTAATGAAACAAAGAGTTGTTTTTTTGAAAAAATAAATAAAATAGATAAACTTTTGTCCAGACTAACTAGAAATAGAAAAGTAAAATCTCTAGTAACCTCAATCAGAAAAGATAAAGGGGAAAAAAACAACTGATGCCACAGAGATACAAGAGATTATCTCTGAATACTATCAGAAACTCTATGCCCAGAAATTTGACAATGCGAAGGAAATGAATCAGTATTTGGAATCACACCCTTTCCCTAGACTTAGCCAGGAAGAAATAGA
>CAUYPK010002477.1:0-53359 GCA_963574355.1 Loris lydekkerianus
TCCATCACCGTGAGCTCGTGGGGTGCCCTCACCATCACTAGTAGAACATTTCTGCAGCGCTCTCTGATGACCCAGGGCTGCAGTGACAGGCACAGAACTCTCCTCCAGTTTCTGGAATCCTTTATTCCTTCCCTTCTGTCTAGTTGGTGTATTTGTACTTTGAGAGTTTGACTCTATCAATTTCAAAGCCATGCTGTGAGTCTGGCCTTTGGATGAAGCCTCGTCCCCTGGCATCAGCAAAGGGCCTAATACAGAGTAACCTGCAGAGAGTGGCTTGAGGTACCTCCAGAGCCAGGGATCTGCTGCAGTGAGTGGGCAAACCTAGCTTTCTTAAGAACTTTCTGATCTTGCTTCAGTTTCTTCTCCAATGTGGGTACAAACTTGCTTTTTAAAACCCTTCGGATCACATCAGTGCTGACATCAAAGCCTTCAGCCAATCTGGGAACTGACCAGGACTCTGCAAATTCCTTGTGTAAATACAGGATCTGCTCCATGGCTGCCCACGTCAGGGTTCGGGGCGGGGAACATGAGGCCTCCATTTGTCTCCGAATTTTCTGGAATCGGATTGCTTTTCTCTGTCGTTTCAGGGTGCTGGGGGAGAAAACTAATGGCAGAAGCCATATGTGGAAGCAAGAAGGGTGTCTGAACGGCCTTAGGTTCGAGAGCACAACGGGGCCCTGCAGCGGCTTACAGTGGCTCCGCACAGCAGCCCGGGAATCTAACGGCTACAACCGACGGAGCAGGCCAGAGTCACTACACTAGAAACGAAACCGTCCCTGACGAAGGGACTCGTGGTCCCGAGGGAGCTGAACACCCGACCCTGCGCCCTTATTAACCCCGGCGCCAGGGGACGCGGCCCTGCCTCAGGCCAAAGCCCCGGGGGAGCCGCTACCTCTCCACTTCCTGCAGCTCCCGCTCCTCCGGCTCCCAGTCGGAGTCCGGGTCTGACTAGCCAGTGAAGGGGCCCGCGCCCACCCCCACCCCCACCCCCACCCCCACCCCCGTCCCCAGAGCGCACAACGGCAACGCGCACACGCCTGCCCAGCAAGAGACTTAGGGTCACCGCCATGTGGAAACAGCCGACCTTCTAGGGCCTCTCAGCGCCCGGCCCCAGAAGTAGGGGCGGTCTATTCAAGTAGTTTTGATTTGACACGATATCACACAGAAATGCTGCATTCCCATAAAAAATCTCCTTTTGATAATTCACTTTGCTGATTCCATTCTTTATAATGTTTAATTGTCTGTTCTCACAGAGATGAAATTTTAGATAACACCTGTCCCTGTAATAGCCAATGCAGTTTAGAATGACGGGGAAAATCTACACTGAATGCCTCATCATCAGCTTTAGCATGCTATAAAACTGACAATGCCCTGTTAAATTTGCATGAATGTAGTTATAACTTGCTGCAAAGTGTCACTTAAAATAGGTGGTTTTAACACAGAGATTTTGCAGATGCAGGGTACAATGAAAAAAAACGAGAGCAGCTGAATTTGTTAATACTACTTTAAAATCTGAACAATAAACCCTTCATGGTTTCCTGTCATGGAAGTTGCACTGTTTGTACATATACTCACTAAATTTACCCAATTCCATCCAACTTCAAGACGTTTATCTTGAAAGTTTTTGAAGATATCTATTCCTAGTATTCTGTTTGCAAGAGTGCTCAAAACAAGTAACTCTTAATAGCAAAGAAAATCTTCTGATATGACCTGAATGAAGTATAAAACCTGCACTGAGTCAGTAGTATCAGCTGATTCATCCAAAGCAATTGAATAATGCATGAAGTTATTCTTTAGAGAAATTAAATTGATGGCTAATTCATGTTGCCAATCAGTTATGGTTCTCCTTGAAAGAGGCAATTGTTTGCACACATATTTTGAAATGTTGTTGGGGTCTAAGCATCTACAAGTTTGACAGTGCATTCTTTCACAGTTTCTACATCACTGAGTGGCTCCCCCCCCCCCCCAAGTTTATAAGCTACTTTCTAAGTTGCTACAATGGCATTATTTCCAGGTTTAATTGCTGCTTGAAGGACTTGCCTTTATTTTTGCTTTTTATCTTTTAATTTCTGCTTCTTGAAGGCTGAGTCAAGAGAATCAGTTGAGCCCAAGAGTGTGAGGTTGCTGTCAGCTATAATGCCACAGCACTCCACTGAGGGCAACAAAGTGAGACTCTGTCTCAAAAAAAAAAAAAAAAAGTAAACAAAAATAATTTCTGCAACATAAACTTTCACATCTCTCCCTTTAATTTAAAATATTTGTGGGCTTTTTGAGTATTATAATGCTGATAAGCATTGAATTTTTTAAATGATATTCTGTAAATGTTGATGTTCTGTAAAATTTGGATTCAGTCAAAAGGCCACACTTAAAGACCTAGAAGGCAATGGGTTCCCCATCCCTGACCTAGGCCCTTTAGGAGGCTGCCACTATTTTCCATTAAGACCACATGTGTGTGGGATCTCTACCTTGAGGAATTTAAAGATGAGCTGAGATTAGATTCTAGAAAGTGGTTCTGGAGAGGTGGGCTTTGGGGAAATTTTCTAGAAGCTTAGGTGCTTAGGTGTCTAGAAACAAAGAAAAAAATCCAAGTGTCCACTATAGGTCTATTTCCTTTTGAATATAAAAATCTAGGTATGATATAGACATATAAAAATAATTCTCAATGTTATTAGAGGAGAAATTGTCCATAGAAGATTGGAAGTAAATCATCTTCCTCCAACCTATTGTTTGATAGTTTAGGAAACTAATGCTTAGTTGTGACTTTCTACTAGTTGGTAGGAGACTGGGTTACTATTCAGCCTGTCTTACTCTCTGGTTGCCCTACTTTTCACTGCGTCATATTCAGGACTGAAATCCAATTGGCACACACTGGTTTGGCTGCATAGGTTGTTAAGATGTTGAAATACTTATGAACCGGTTGGTACAATCCCACTGGCGCAGACAATGCTCCATCCCTCACCCCACCTTCTGGGTGGTGTCACTTCTAACAGCTAGCACCTGCAGCTCTTTAGCAACTCTTCTTAGGAGGGCTGCCTTTGGGTCTTCAGACATTCTCAGCCACAGGCACAGAAAACCAGAAGTGCTTGGCGATTTATATCCTTTCCCACTGCTGCCTTTAAACACTGACTAGGAGGTGCTGAGATATGATGCCCTGGATGGGAGAACTCTCCAGAATAGCTTATACTCCAGAGCTCCCCTGAGGGATCAGGCCAACACTACCCTGTGTGGGACTTTGTCTGAAACAGCATCTGTGATGGAAGAAAGAAAGAAAGACAGAAAGAGAAAACGAGAGAAAGAAAGAAAAAGGTTTTTTAGGCAATTCAGGTGAAGCAGTGACAGTAGAAAAGAAACAAAAAAAAAGTTATACCTAGTTGTGATCATTGCACTGGTTAATTTTAAGTGTCAACTTGGCTGGAACATGGGTGCTCAGATTCTTGTTAAACATGAGGTGGGCCTGTGAGGGTGTTTCTGGATAAGATTGTCATTTGAATTAGTGGACTGAGTGAAGTAGATGGTCCTCCCCAGAGTGGGTGGGTATCCATCCTTCTGAGGGCACCATCCGATTGTTTGTTCTGGATAAAACAAAAAGATGGAAGAAGGAGGAATTTGCCCCTTTTGCTTCCTGCTTGCCTGTTTGAGCTGGGACATTGGTCTTCTGCCCTCAAACTGGGACATTTATCATCCAGGGGTTCTCCTGGTTCTTAGGCCTCAAGTCTTGGGCTGAAGATACACCACCAGCTCTCCTGGGTCTTCAGCTTGTAGAAGGGAGATACATCACAGGACTTCTCAGCTTCCATAATGTCACAAGCCAGTTCCTTATAATAAATCTCCTTATGAATATCTATACATTTATGTATCTTTGTCCCCCTCTATATCTCTACTTATATATCCTATTGGTTCTGTTTCTCTGGAGAATACTAATCAGCATCTTCGTATCACTTCCTTTCTTCCTGTCCTGCTTCATTCTTAATGGCTAACCCTGGGAACATTTCTTTAATAATCACTTCCACATTAATACTCACCCAAGAGTCCACTTCTTGGGGACCTATGCTTCTAGAAAATTTCCCCAAAGCCCACCTCTCTAGAACCACTTTGGCCTCTCCCATGGAATGCCCCATATCACCTCATGATCTAATAACTAAAGGGTTAATACCTGGCCCAGCAAGTACCTCCTAGAGCCTGTTCCTGGGATACAGCCATCATTTGTCCTGAATGGTCATGCCTGTGCCATAGCAATTCTTAAATATTTTTAATATCAATTCTGAACCTACGTAAGTGTTAAGGCTGTATAATTGCCTCAGTCTGTTTGTGTTGCTATAAAGGAATACTTGAGTCTGGGTAAGTTATAAAGAAAAGGTATATTTGTCTCATTATTCTGTAGGCTATCCCAGAGCATGGCACCAGGATCTGATTCTGGTGAGGGCCTTGGGCTGCTTCTGCTCATGGCTGAAGATGAAAGGGAGCTAATGTGTGCAGAGATCACATAGTGAGAGAGGAAGCAAGAGAGGGTGAGGGGGGAGGTGCCATGCTCTTGTTTTTTTTTTTTTTTTTGCAGTTTTTGGCTGGGGCTAGGTTTGAACCTGCCACCTCCAGCATATGGGGCTGACGCCCTACTCCTTTGAGCCACAGGTGCTGCCCTGCCATGCTCTTTTTAACAACTAGGTCTCCAGAGAACCAAGAGAGCTAGAATTACCTCAAAGATTAAGGTGCCAAGCCCTTCCTGAGGGATCTGCTTCTATGACCCAAACACCTCCTATTAGGCTGCACCCCTAATACTGGAGATCAATTTTCAACACGAGGTCTTGGGGGACAAATATACAATCTATAGCAATAATATAGAAATTAACTAGAGTGTCTTCTCCACTCACAAAATCTCCTAGCTTCTGGGAATACTCAAATACAAGGGCAGGTCCTCCTTGGTCACATTTGAGACACATGAGCCTGCCATTCTGGCAATGGTTGATTGGACCAGGCAGCAATAGACTCTTCATCCAAGCTGAGTCAATCAGGATCTTTCCCCAGAAACTTTAGACTTGAACTGCAGAACACAACAGTTGGGAATTGTTGGGGCTGAGTTACCCTAATGACATCATTGCCGTAAGGCAGTGATTTTCCGCTGGTGTGCCACTGCACACTGGTGTACCATGAGAGGATCTTATGTGTATCACATTTAAAGGGGTGGTGCCTGTGGCTCAAAGGATTAGGGTGCCGATCCCGTATACCAAAGGTGCTGGGTTCAAACCCAGCCCTGGCAAAAACAAAAAACAAAAAAACCCTGAAACAAACAAAAAATTTTAAGGATCAGGGATTAAATTATTTTCAAAAGAAGTTCAAAGGACAGTAAGTATATTCTTTTTCTTACTTTTTTTTTGATCAACATAATTTAAATGTGCCACAGAAGTTTAACTATAGGTTCAAATGTGCCGTGAGATAAAAAAGGTTGAACAACACTGATCTAGGGGAAAGGTCCATGAGCTCCTGGTCCTGCCCAATTCAGGGTCTGGGTGTTTAACTCTTCTAGTAGCTTTGTAACAGATTCCATTTTTGCTTACATTTGCTAGAGTTGCTTTGTGCACCTTGTAACCAGAAGAACTTTAGCTAATATCCTACATTAACGTCTGGAATAAGCCTCTACTTATCTGTTTTGTTCACAGCCTCCAGCACCTAGCACAGTGCCTGGAGTGGATTAGGCACCCAATAAATATTTGCTGCCTCAATAAATAGCTCTCTGTAGGAAACAGAAGAGTGCCTGCCACATATATACAGGGTGTTCATAAAATTTAAACATTTAAATGGCACACAAACTTTATGGACACTCTGTATAATCCACATACATACATATGCTTGAAAATGGGGAAATTAAAGCAATAGATTGATTGAGTCGAGAATGTCTTCTTTTTGGCAATGAACAAAACAACTGACCTGTAGTTTTTGAAAGTGTTAAGGTTGTAAAGATTTTAAAAAGGTGGGAGGACGGCTGAGGAATTGTTGCAGATTAAAGGAGGCTAAGTGTGTGATGATGGATTGCATCATGAATGGGGAGAGTGAGGCAATGACTGTAGTGGATGTAACAGGGCAATTTGAGAATCAGGGTACGTTAGACATTAGTATTATGTAACATTATGATAATATTACATTTCTGGAATTTGGTCATTGTACTGTGGTCATTTAAGGGAATGTCCTTGTTCTTGGGAAGTATCCACTGAAGTATTTAGGGGTAAAGCTTCATGATGTCTGCAATTTACCCTCAAATACTTTATCAAATTATGACTGCCAATAATAATAAAAATCAATGTGTATTACGTGTATACAGGAGTTGTTGGGAAACTATCCAGCCACGCAGTATAAAAAACACAGACTTACGTGGTTGGATGCTTTCCAGACAGCCCTCATATATGAAAGGGAGAGAAAGCAGATGAGCAAAATGATAATAATCGGTACACATAGATGAAAAGCATATAGCAATTCTCTGTACTATTCTTTCAATTATTATGTAAGTGAAATCATTTCCAATAAAAGTTGAAAATGAAAAACTAAAAGACTGTCTTTTGAGAGGGATCTTACTAAAATTACTGATAGTTGCACGACTCAGTAATTTTACTAAAAATAACTGAATCGTGCACTTAAAATGGTGAAATTTATGGTATGTCAATTATAGAAATACAGGATGATTTTTTTAACCTTTCCACCTTGGCAGAGGAATGGTTACTTTTTGCTGTTGTTAAGATTGCCTTCCTTTCTTTCTTCCACTACTCTCTCCTTCTCCCAAGGATTAGTCCCACTGACTGGCATCCTGTCACCTGCCTCACTAAAAAGAAAAATGGCCTCTGATTTTGGGTAGGCAGAGCTCCACCTCCAGTGTGCAGTCTCAGCCCTTCTCAGGCACAACCTTGGATACTGCCTTCCTGCTGCGGGACACCAATCCCAACATGACCGAAGCCTGCTAATCCACCCTAATGTCCTTCACCTCATCTTCTCTATTGCAGTAATCTGATTTTAGCACTCCCCTGTCTCAATACTTTAAATAGCTTTGCATTTTTTATCTGTGAGTGCTCAACTGCAAAAAACTTACCTATGGTGTTTTTAAGCAAAAAGGAATTTGATGTAGAAAATTAGGTGCTTACAAAACTGTTGGGAGGGTAGGGGATGAGTAGGTTCTAAGTTGGGCCCCTGGGAATGACTCTCAGAACATGACAGGAATGGACTGCCAGATGAGCTGCTATCTCCATCACAAATGGGAAACAAGGAGCCAGCACCGTAAGGGTGGGCTCCAAGGCACACGACCTTAGAAGCTATCTGGAGATGAGGGAGTGTTACCACTCTGTTTGTTGGCTCTGGAGTAATGCTTTGTCTCCTGGACCTGCAAGGAGCAAAATACATACATTCGTACATATATACTTACATACATACCTACATAAAATGCAAAAGGACCCATGTCCTCTTAGAACATTGAACCTCTGGGGGCAGCGCCTGTGGCTCAGTGAGTAGGCCGCCATCCCCATATACTGAGGGTGGCGGGTTCAAACCCGGCCCCGGACAAACTGCAACGAAAAATAGCCGGGTGTTGTGGCTGGCACCTGTAGTCCCAGCTACTCAGGAGGCTGAGACGAGAGAATTGCCTAAGCCCCAGAGCTGGAGGTTGCTGTGAGCTGTGATGCTACAGCACTCTATCTGAGGCGACAAAGTGAGACTCTGTCTCTATTAAAAAAAAAAGAAGAAGAACATTAAACCTCTGGACACAGAGCACTTTGAAAGTATGCCCCTGACTGTGCTCAGGAGTAGAAACTTCAGAAACCATTCAGTGTGGCCTCACCCCATCTTTCCAGATCTCATAGCAGTGAATCTGATTGTATCTAGCACCCTCGTTGCAAGGATATCTGGAATGTGGTTTTGGCTTTCCAGATGCTGCAGTCACATGGAAGGGTGATTGGATGAACACTAAACTGACACACTGTTGGCTGTAGTACACAATTCTTCTTCTTCTTCTTTTTTTTTTTTTCACAATTCGTCACATGTGGGAAGCCTTCTTCACAAACCAGAAGGCTTTTCACCTTCTGGTCTCCGTCACCCTGTGGCCTTACCGTTTGCCATGCTCCCTTTGCTGTCTTCACCCTCCGCCCTTCAGTCTTTTCACACATTCCTTCCTCCTACAACAGGGCCTTTGCATGCACTTTTTTTTCTTCCCAAAATACTCTTTATTCCCACCTGCTCTTTTTGACCTAGAGTATTCCTGTATCTCTTTTGGCTTTCAACTCAAGTATACTTCATTCTAGAAACCTGTGCAGCCTCCCCACCTCCTCGTCAAGTACCCCTGATATGGGATCTCAGCACCTATAGATTTCTTTTGTCGCTACAACTGCAATGTTACAATTGTTTGGTTGATCCTTTCAATAATAATGGGTTTCCTCCACTTGGGTGTAGGCTCCTTGAGGTCAGGGACATTGTCTGACACTATTCTCTATATTTTGGAAGTATAGAGAAGAAACTCAACTCCCTTTGGGGAGAAGGACTGGAGGTCAGGAAGGAGGAAGGCTGTTCTATTTCATTTTCTACATTTCTGAACTCTTCTTTTTTTTTAACATGTATATATTTCTTTTACTTTAATCTTAAAATGTGTAATAGAATTTAAGGGGTGGTTAGGCATTTTCCTGGAGTGTTTCGATTTCAGGGTCAGAATTAGAAATTAGAATTTCAAACATCTATTAATTTCCAGTTTGTTTATTAAAATTGCCTAAGGGGAGTCTACACTGGCTACAATTTTCATGAGAATCCTTTTTAGTGGATGGGAAGCTTTTCTAGGTGCAAGATACTTCAAAAAGAAGGCATCCCGATTAGAGGAAAATAAATGTTGAAGGATGCTTCCTCTGGCCTCACTCAAGAGACTCAAAATTCTACTAGCATAACAACAAAGCAAACCTTTCACAGTTAAGTGCCAATGTTATTTTTCCTCTTTATTATATTTTCTAATTATTCTGTAATAAATGGACTAAAAACATGAAAGTTAAAAACAAGAAGATAATGTAATTACACCTATTCTAACATTTTTCTCTATGAAAGCCTATGAAAAGCAAAGCACATAGATACTTGTGCATGAAGGATGGCTCAGAAAGACAGTAACGCAACTACAGAATTAACTTAATCTTGCAAGTGGAGGCATGTGCTTCACTGCATTCTGGTGCTACTAGTCACATTAAATCATAATTCCAAGGAACAGCAGGGAAAGACTTAGGACTTGCCCTCAGTAACAGAATAGAAATTTGGGTACTTCCTTTCATGAAATGGAATTATGAGTGTCAAAGCATCCATCTAGTCAAAGATGAGCAGCTTTGGTTAGAGGCAGCAAAATGAAAGTACCTGAAAACACCCCAGCATACCTAGGGCTGTACTCTGAAGTGGAATGGGATGTGGGATTAAAAAATTCTAAGTCTATTCTAGAACTAAGATTTTTGTTCAACCTTGAATTTGGGAGAAAATGTTGGTGTCATTATTCTAGTCTAAACTCTATCCCAGTTCAGACATTTCTTACATAACACCCTAACCAAATACCTATCTCGTATCAGTGTAAATGCTTGAAGAATAAAGAAAACAAGTTAAGTAATTAGATGTTAACAATGAACACTTATACCCTTTAACAAGTTAATGGTAAGATATCACAAAAGATTAGAATCTAGAGGACCACCTGGGAGTATTCGATTGAGAAGAGCCTCCAAGAATCCAGTGAAATTATGTCTTCCTTTTCTTTCCCAGTTGATTGAATTTCATCCTGGTTATTTGAGTATATGGTCTCTAGAGGAAAAACAAATTAACATTCTTTGCTTTTGTTTATAATTTTTCTTCATCAAGGCTTCTGCTCAATGAGGCTACCTCATGGTTTATCTTGGTTTCCTAAATGTAAAACATTTAATATACTAATTAGAGTTAAACAGCTTCAAGGTTAAAAAAAAAAAAACAAAAAACCTTAGGCTCTGTGTGGTGGTTCATGCCTGTAATCTTAGCACTTTAGCAGATTGAAGCAGGAGGATCGCTTGAGGCCAGGAGTTTGAGGTTGCTGTGAGCTGGGCTGATGGCACAGCACGTTAGCCTGGGCAACAATGATCTATGATGATGCCACAGCACTCTAGCCCCGCTGGCCTGGTGACTAAGGAAGATTCCATCCCCAAACAAAACAACACAAATGTAGGAGGTCTTTGAAATACAACTCAAGTTGGTTAATATAGTCCATGCTTTGTGAAGTAAACCATTTGGGCACCATCTTTGATTTTCCAGATTCACTATTCTGTTTTTGTCTTTTTTTTCTTAATAACTCTGTACTCCCATTGCCCCTTTGGTCTCTTAAGTTAAGAATTGTAGCAATTGCAGTTTAGGGATTTTGCTAAATCTTGCTTCATTTTGCTAAATGAAGAGAAGATAACTGTGCTAAAGATAAAGTCTTTTAAAAATTTATTTATTTTTTTCTTTAGAGACAAGGTCCCACTCCATTGCCTGGAAGATGCAGTCTTTTTAAAACTGCTAAAATGAACTAGTCCTATAAATAAGGAGAAATAAATTTGGGGATATGATAATGAACCAATCATACTTGCTGTTGCTACAACTCCTCCTAAGCATCCTGAGAGAGAAAGCCAAGTTTCACTTCTAGTCATCATCCCAGAGAATTAGGCCAGAAGAAGAGTGTTTTCAGGAACCAAACAACTGGTTTTGCTGGTGGCAGCTTCTGTTGAATCATCAGTAAAATTTAAACAACATGTAGGAGCATATTGCAAGAGTCAAAACAGGTAGAAACACAGAGGGAAAAAGTGGGGTCGTACTGTCTCCTACTTGTCAACAGGGCAGGTTGTAGTTATTGGAAAGTAATTTTTATTTATTTATTTATTTATTTTTTTAGACAGAATTTCAGTTTGTCGCCCTCGGTAGAGTGCTGTGGCATCACAGCTCATATGACCTCAAACTCTTGGGCTCAAATGATTCTCTTGCCTCACCCTCCTGAGTAGCTGGGACTACAGGTGCCTGCCACAACGCCGGCTATTTTTAGAGACAGGGTCTCACTCTTGCTCAGGCTTGGTCTCCAACCCCGAGCTCAAGCAATCCACATGCCTTGGCCTCCCAGAGTGCTAGGATGACAGGCGTAGGCCACCACACCCACCTGATTGTAAGGTGATTTGAAAGTGTACGCAAACAGAATAAATCCTTTAAAGGATTTGCAGGTGTTGAGTTTAGTTAGTCTGGGAAAACAGAGGTTGAGGAATGAAGCACACATACCCAAAGAAAATGCTTTTGTGTGTGTAGTAGAAGAAAATGGACTTGAATCCATAAGCAATGAGAAAGATTTTCATTTTCTGCTGTTTGAGAAAGATCTGTGACAAGGGTGTCGCATGAACTTAGTAAAGTCTGTGAAAAACACTTACATATCTGAGGGTGTGACTGTTAATGAGAAAAAGGCCTTTTCTTCAGGCCTCCAAAGCATTACCTCATTTTGCCCAAGGGTGGCTTAAGCTACTCATCAAAGCAGAGAACCGCTTTTGAATACGGGAGCACACTCACTGACACTGCTGTTTATTAACTTTAGAGGACCTGTGAAAACCAAGTCCTCACCCTGAATATGGAAAAGCTGAAGATTTGTTTAGGTCTGTGGATTCCATCCTTACAATAGCAAAATGTGGCACCATTTATGGGGGCCCCCGATGTGCCAGCCGTGCTGCTATGCCATTTTACTCACTGTGTCACAAGATCTCCTGGACAATTCGGTGAAGCAGCTATTATTCCCACCCTCTTTGTTTTATGCACAGAAAGTGAGTCTCAGAGAGGTCAATGACTTGTCAAGACCACATCAGGTGTGCAAAGCAAATTAGAACATAGCTCTATCTGACCCCAAAGCCTAAGCTCTTCACCGCTAGGAGATGTCTGAAAAAAACGAAGAGTTGCAGGAAACTGTCCACAGACTGTGCCTTCACTCTTTACTACTTAGTACTATTTCCTTGCTAAGTGTGACAGCTTTATGTGTCAACTTGACTGGGCTGGAGGATGCCCAGATAGCTGAGCCTTAGTTCTGGAGGCATGTTGGTGAGTCCTTATCTAGAAGAGATTAGCATTTGAATGACACTAAATAAAGAAGATTCCCCCCTTCACCAGTGTGTGCAGGTATCATCTAATCTGTTGAGGGCCTGAATAGGATCAAAGGCAGAGGAAGAACAAACGCTTTCTCTTCTTGGACCTGTAAATCCATCTTTTCCTGCACTCAGAACTCAGCCTGATTCTCAGGCCTTCAGCTTTTGGGTCTCCAACTTGCAGATGGCAGATTGTAGGACTTCTTGGCTTCCATAATTCCATGAGCCGATTCTGAATTTTTGTGTTTGCTTGTTTTTGAGACAGAGTCTCACTATGTCGTCCTTGGTAGAATGCCGTGGCATCACAACTTGCAGCAACCTCCAACTCTTGGGCTTAAGCAATTCTCTTGCCTCAGCCTCCCAAGTAGCTGGGACTACAGGTGCCTGCCACAATGCCTGGCTATTTTTGTTGTTGTCATTGTAGTTGTCATTGTTGTTTTTAGAAAGCCTGGGCCAGGTTCCAACCCACCAGCCCTGGTGTATGTGGCTGGCACCCTAACCGCTGAGCATTACAGGTGCTGAGCCCAATTCTGATAATATTAATAAATACCCTCGTATGTATTTGTATAAATGTGTGTGTGTGTACGCAGCAGAACCTTGAATAATGTTGTTAGTTTAAGATTGTTTTATTGTAAGACTGATGAGGAAAAAAATTGATTCCTCTATCCATTCCCTGCATGGGTTTTCTCTGATTACTCCGATTCCCTCCCACATCCCAAAGATATACATATTAGGTTAATTGGCATGTCTAAGCTGTTCCGGTCTGAGTGGGTGTGGGCCTGTGTGTGAATGTGCCCTGCTGCGGGACAGCCTCATGTTCAGGGTGGTTCTCGCCTTATGCACTGAGCTGCTGGGGTAGCTGTGGCCACCGTGATCCTGAACTAGAATAATCAGGTAAATAATTGTCTTACTCGTTTTTATTAACCTTTTTCTTTCTTCTTTTCTTTTCTTTTCTTTTCTTTTCTTTTCTTTTCTTTTCTTTTCTTTTCTTTTCTTTTCTTTTCTTTTCTTTTCTTTTCTTTTCTTTTTTGACAGAGCCTCAAGCTGTTGCCCTGGGTAGAGTGCCATGGCATCACAGCTCACAGCAACCTCCAACTCCTGGGCGCAAGCTATTCTTCTGCCTCCGCCTCCCAAGTAGCTGGGACTACAGGTGCCCACCACAATGCCTGGCTATTTTTTGGTTGCAGCTGTCATTGTTGTTTGGCAGGCCCCGGGCTGGATTCAAACTCGCCAGCTCAGGTGTATGTGACTGAGCCACAGGTGCTGAGCCTTTATTAACCTTTCTTAAATGTACATACAGCTCACATTTATGTCAATTTTAATATTAGAAGTGTCCTGGGCCATTATTTGGCAATGCTTTTGTGACTAATAATATACTGTAGGAAGTTAATCTTTCTTTGTATCAATGAGCCTATTGTTTTTTGTTTTTGGTTTTTGAGACAGAGTTTCTATGTCGCCCTCATTAGAGTTCTGTGACATCACAGCTCACAGCAATCTCAAACTCTTGGGCTCAAGTGATTCTCTTGCCTCAGCCTCCCAAGTAGTTGAGACCATAGGCACCTGCCACAAAGCCCAGCTATGTTCTTGTTGCAGTTGTCGTTGTTTAGCAGGCCCAGGCCAGGTTCGAACCTGCCTGCCTCGGTGTATGTGGCTGGTGCCCTAACCACTGAGCTACAGGCACCAAGCCCAATTAGCCTATTGTAAAAATTCTTTTTGTTATACATTGTTTTGCCTAAAGTTACAGTTTCCAAAAACCTATCAGTAACATTAAGGAAGGCCTTTGTTTGTGTGAGAGAGTATATGTATGTACATAAATGTGTGTATCCTACTGGTTATATTTCTCTACGGGACCTTGAAAAATACACTAAATGTGATTCCCAGACCACCAGCAGCTGCATCTCCTGGAAGCTTCTTAGACACGCAGAAACTCAGGCTCCACCCTAGACTTACTAAACCAGAAATCTACTCTCTCAAACTTGAGTAGCACTGATCACCTTGCTCACTGCTACATTGATTACAGGCCTCTAATAAAGTGCTAATTATCCTACACAGATAGCAGCTCTTGAGAAATAGTTCCTGTGCCCTTCATTAAATCTTTGACTTTCAGAGGAGGGGTTATTTCCATCCACCCCTTGCCAAACCAGAAATCTATATCAAAAAAGCAGGGGAAAAAAAGCAAGGAAGCATTTTTAAAGGTTTTGCTGATAAGGCTACAGACAGCTGGCCTTGCTGACACCTGGCTAGTACAAGGTAGTGCTAAATATTAACACTTAAGAAGATTAGCACAGATTGCAGGAGGATTCTAATTGGGTTAAAGGTCACTTGCTTACAAATCTCTTCAGCTCAAGGGAGCCTCAAGCAGTCTTGGGAGGAGGTGCATCATAGTGGACGTGGCAAGACAGGGGGCCAAGAAGAAGGAACCATTACAGTGATCTCCTGTGGGTGTGAATTCTGTTTTTCTCCAGTTTAGGTGGTGACCAGTTAGGGAGACTCTTCCGGAGAGGAAGGTGGACGAACGGGGGAAGGGCTTCCTGAGGATCCAGATGTTTGGGTAGAACAAGGGGTTACTAGATAGAGGAAATTATTCAATAAGAAATAAGAAGAGAAACAGTAGATTTATTTATTTACTTATTTATTTTTTGAGACAGAGTCTTACTTTTTCACCCTCCATAGAGGGCTGTGGCATCATAGCTCACAGCAGCCTCAAACTGTTTGAAGGGTCTTGGTGCGATAGCTCACAGCAACCTCAAACTCTTGGCCTTAAGTGACCCTCTTGCCTTAGCCTCCCAAGTACCTGGGACTACTGGTGCTCCTCCATGATGCCTGGCTATGTTTTAGAGACATGGTCTCACTCTTGCTCAGGCTGGTTTTGAACTCATGGGCTCAAGTGATCCACCTGCCAAAGTGCTAGGATTATAGGCATGAGCCACCTCTCCCAGCCTTAGAAACAGCAGATTTAAAGTAGAGCCAAGAAATTGGGAAAAAGATGAAAAGAAGTCAAGATGGATGGGAAAAAAAGAAAAAATTCTGCACTCCTGTAACCATACAATAATATCTATTATTTTTCCCATGAAGATTGCTTTTTTAAAAAAACGTTTGAAATATTATTGGGTGGAACATGGTGGCTTATGTCTGTAATCCCAGGATCTTGGGAGGCTGAGGTGGCAGGATTGCTTGAGTCCAGGAGTTCGAGGTTATAGTAAGCTATGATAGTGCTACTGTACTTTAGCCTGGGCAACAGAGTGAGATCTTGTCTCCACACATACATATGTACATATTACTGACTCCAACCTCTAATTTCTTGGAAGTCTAAAGCACTCCCAAAGCTTTCTTCAGGTTGCCAGGAGCTTATGTTCTTATGGTTCCATCAGGTTTACAGTTTGCATGACTTTCTAATGCTTGAGTCCCTCTTATGAAACGCCATGCTGCAAAGGTGCCAGGCACAATACACAATTTAATGCACAGAGTGATATTGTCTGGGAAGAATTATATAAGGAGGGAAATGGTAGCTCAGAGCAGTTAGGAAATTAAGGCTAGGCAATACAGCTAGTAAGGCGAGGAGACTGGATTTGAATCCCAGCAGGCCTGACGTAGTGGTAGTCTGTTACACGGGGGCCCCCAGTGACCCATGCCTCCGGTGTTCCTGCCCTGTGTGCTTCCTTCCCCTTGAATCTGGGCTGGGCCTATGACTTGCTTTAGCCAAGGGAATGCTGTTGAAGTTCCAGACCTAAGCTCTAGGAAGCCCTGAGCTGCCTTGCAAGACACGGTACCACCAGAGACCATGTGTGGAGAGGGAAAGGCCCAGAGACCACACAGGGCAGACCCAGGCACCCACCTGACAGTGTAAACGAAACTCCCAGTTACATGACTTCAATTTAAGGGTTCTATCCATCCTCAGTCTTTCCAATGTTCCTAGCTGAGGCCTCAGACATGTGAATATTAGACTCCAGCAGATATCACGTGGAGTGGAGGTGACAGAGTTGTGCCCTGTTCAAATTCCTGACCTGTAGAATTTTGAGGAATAATAAAATGGTTGTAGTTTTAAGCCGCTGAGTTTTGGATAGTTTATTATACATATTGCAATAGCTATGAAAAACACACATGGCTGTCCTGTGGCTGAGAAGAGAATGAGGAACTCATAAAATCCCCGAAAAAGGGGAAAGGAAGGAGAATGGAGCTAAGGGTGGGTTAAGCAGGATTGTGTGGGAGGACTTCAGGGTGGAGAGAGGAGGGGACAAGGATATATGATCATGCAGCCATCTAAGTAGGGGAAACAAGAAGTAACAGAGTTTTTCACCTTAGGTCAAATACCTTTACCAGGCAGCGCTTCTGGCTAGGTGCAAATCCTCACCATAGAATTAATGGAAGAAATAGGAAAAGGAAAGATACGGAACTGTCTGTTGTGAATGATTTCAGTGAGAAGATAATAGACAAAGTGTTTTTTTTTATAATATACACTTTATTCTGTGACTTTTTTCTTTTTGCAGTTTTTGGCCGGGGCTGGGTTTGAACCCGCCACCTCCGGCATATGGGGCCGGCACCCTACTCCACTGAGCCACAGGCGCTGCCCGTGGACCAAGTGTTGACAGCAGCTATCTCTAGGTGGTAGGGTTACAAATAATGCTTTGTTAGTTTTATATTCTCTCCCATTTTCCCCACATTTTCCACAGTGATCTTTTTAAACTTAGATTTTCAAAATTTTAATATCAAGGAAATAAAAGTACATGGATTTTAAAAGTTGTTATATGTACAAGTACCACAGAAAAGCACAAACCCTCTCTCCCATTTTTCCTCTCCCCATTTTGCAACCCCATACCCTTAAAACTATTTCTGGCTTTAGGTCTTGAGTGGTTAAGCACACATCTCTAAAAATGTACTTATACTTCTGTTAACCTGGTTTATTAACCAGAGGCATCTATTGGTTCCTTGCTACAAGATTCTTTTTACATTATTCATCTACTGTGTACAGACACCGTCCAGGTTCTGGTGAGAAGGCAGAGAATAACAGAGAGGGTTTCTGCCATTTCAGGGCAGGTATTCTAATAAAGGGAGACAGCTCATCAAGAGCAAAGAAATAAAGAAGATCATATCCAATAGTAAAAAGTTCCATGGAGAAACAAAGTAGAATATGGGATAGAATGAGTGCATTTTCTGAAAATTTGCTACAGCAATTATCTCCCAGCTCATACATTCATCCGGAATCTTGCCACTCACCAAGAAGTAAAGTTTCTTTTCCTTACCTTTGAATCTGGATGTGTTAGTGACTTATATGTCACAAACAGAATATAGAAGAAGCAAGGCTGCATGACTTCCAAGGCTGGGACATACAAGGTGATGAAGTTTCTCTTGTTTGCTGGAATACCTGCTCTTGAAACTTTCCCCTACCTGTTAATCAGTTCAACTGCCCTGCAGCGGCCATGCTGGGAAGCTCAAGCCAGCACACAGAGCAAGCACATGGAGAGGCCCTGAAACTGCAAGGAGAGAGAGGTGTCCAGCCAGCCCCCAAGGGCTCCAGCCCCTGTCCCGTCCCCCTCCAGCTACCATTTGGAGACCTGATTGGTGAAAGGGAGTCAGATTTGAAGGCAAAATTGTCCAGGCAGAGGAAACAGCAAGTAAAAAGGGCTTAAAAATGAGTTTCACACCAAAAGGTGAGTAAAATAAAGTTCACAGCAACTTCATACACAAGAGCCCCAAACTAGAAAGAACCCAAAAGTCTACCAACAGAAAAAATGGATAAACTCTAATATGACACTACCCTGCAATCAAAAGAACGAACTACTGACAAGTGCAGAAATATGAATAAATTCCACTGTGTTTACTGAAAGAAGACAAACACAAGAGTATATACTCTTTGGTTTCATTTATCTGAAGATCAAGAACAGGCAAAACAGATTAATGGTGACAGCAGTCAGAATAGAGGTTATTTTTTGGAGGAGGTGTATTGATCAGGAAGGAGCAGGTGGAAACTTTTTGGGGAGCAGGTGATGTTCCATGTCTCAATCTGGGTGATGGCTGCTCTGGTGTACACGCATATAAAAATCGATTGAGCAAACACCTCACTTAAGATTAGTGCACATCAAGGACATCATTGTACGTATCGTCAGCCCTCCATATCTGCAGGTTCAACTGACCACATTATTTCTAAATGTTGAAATAATAATAATGTAAGAAACAGAGTTTATATGATGATGATGATGTAAATACTGCTCCAGGCTGACTCAAGTGATGATAGAAATATACTTCCTGGCCAACAGAACCAGTGCCATGACCTCTTTATCATTTGAAGAATATTCTTGGCATCCAAGTCAAATAAAGTCTCTTTTATTTCTGTGTCAGTTAGCTATCGCAGGCAAACAAATCACTCCCAAATTTAGTGCTTTAAAACAACAATGATGAGTCTATAGGTCATCTAAGTAGTTCTATACATCTGATTGAGCTTGGCCGATCAGCTTGATTTACCCTCATGCCTGTGCTTGGCTGCTGGATCCGGCTGAATTAGTCTAGAATCGCCTTGGCTTAAACGGCTTCATTTTCTGCCACATGTCTTTCATATCCTCCCCACAGATTAACCTGTGTTTGTTCCAATGGTGGTGGTAAAGCTTCCAGAGAGGAAGCAGAAATTTGATTAACATGTTTCCCTCTTACATCAAGTTGTAGAAATTTATTTATTTATTTATGTATTTACTGAGACAGGGTCTCACTCTGTCACTGAGGCTAGAGTGCAGTGGCACCATCACAGCTACTGCAACCTTGAACTGTGGGGCTCACGCCTTCCGCCTCAGGCTCCCAAGGAGCTAGGACTATAGGCAAGCACCACCAGGCTTGGTTCATTTTTTTAAGTTTTTGTAGAGATAGAATTTTGTTATGTTGACCAGGCTGGTCTTAAAATTCTGGCCTCCAGGGATTCTTGCAGCTTGGCCTCCCAAAGTGCTGGGATTATAGGTGTGAGCCTCTACACTTGGTCTTTTTTTCCTTTTTAAAAGTTTTTGCCAGCTTATGCAAACCACAGTGTGGTTCCTAATGAATCACACACACACACACACCCCATTCCTCTTTTACAATGTGGCATTGCAATTCCTCCATCCAAAGACAAAATCTTCCACCTCTTATACTTCTTAAACCTGCTGTACCCTTGAGACTCGCGTTAGCCAATTGAATGCAACAGAAAGTGATGTTATTCAAGTTCTGGAGCCTTGAGCTCGAGAGGCCCTGTAGCCTCACCTTCCCTGTTTTGGAATGTTTCTGCATAAGGCAAGAAATTCTGGGTTAGGGTATTGAATGATGAGAGACCAAGTGGACACAGGCTACACTGGGGTCAGCGGTAAGGCCCCAGCCATCACAGACCCTCCAGAGCCTGTTGAGTTCCCCAAGAAGCAGACCCTGGCACAGGATTTGAGTTGGGAGGGATGCAGCTGCACTGGTCCACTTTCATTCCCTGTCCCACTTTCTTGGTCCTCTACCGATCCTTCCTGGCATCACCGGTCCAGTTGACTGCAGCTGCACAAGTGGCTCTAGGTGAGACAAGTAGGACTACCCGGCTGAGCCCAGCAACCCACGAAAACATGAGAAATAATAAAATCATTGTCATTTTAAGTTACTAACATCTGGAGTGGTTTTTCATGCAGCCATAGATAACAGATATAAGACTTTCAAAACTTGTGTTTTTATCTGGATTCCTAGCATTCTGCATGGGTAAGACAGGCACAAAGTAGAGAACTAACTGGCTCAGTTACACATTCAGTTAACCCCTATTTTTTGTTGTCATTTCAGCCATCTGCACAGGACATCTCTAAGCCTTGAGTTTTTCTTTTTCTTTTCTTTCTTTTTTTTTTGAGATAGAGTCTCATTTGCTGCCCTCAGTAGAGTGCTGTGCATCATCATAGCTCACAGCAACCTCAAACTTTTGGGCTCAAGCGGTCCTCTTGCTTCAGCCTCCTGAGTAGCTGGGACTACAAGAACCTTCCACAATGCCCCTCTCGATTTTTAGAGACAGGGTCTTGCTTAGTCTGGTCTCGAACTCCTGAGTTCAGGCGATCCACCGCTTTGGCCTCCCAGAGTGCTAGAATTACAGGCTTGAGGTTTTTCTTGCTAAGGTAAACTGCTAAATATCTGACCCCAAAGCCATTCTTTCCTCCCCACTAAATAACTCAATTCTGATTTTAGCAATGGCTCAATAAAGGCAGCATATTTCTAGCCCATTTTGTAGTTAGGGGCTGCCATATGACAAAGTCCTAGACGATGGGATCTGACTGGAAGGGTTCTGTGAGACTTCCAGAAAGACTGCTTAAATGGAGTTGACCTAGTAGAAGAGGTCCCTTTTTGTCCTCCTTCTCTTCCTTCTTTCTGCCTGGAATGTAGATGTAATGGCTGGAGCTCTAATTGCCACCTTGGGCCATGAGATGACTTTACAGATGAAAGCTATGTACCAAGGGTAGTAGAATTGAAAGGGGAAACTGAATTTTTTTTTTTTTTTTTTAATAGAGACAGTTTCACTTTGTCACCCTCAGTGCTATGGTGTCAAAGCTGATAGCAAATTTCAGTTCCTGGGCTTAGGCGATTCTCTTGCTTCTGCCTCCCAAGTAGCTAGGACTACAGGCATCCACCACAAGGACAGGCTATTTTTTTGTTGCAGTTCAGCCAGGGCCAGGTTTGAACCTGCCACCCTGGGTATATGGCGCCAGCACCCTACTCACTGAGCTACAGGAACTGCCTGGGAAACTGAATTCTTGATGGCGCAGGGATCCCTGGAGCTGTCCTGTCAGCTTTGTACTGTTTACCTTTAGATTTCTTCTACATGAGCAAGAAATAAGATTTTCTCTCGTTTAAGTGACTGCTAATTTTTCCATCTGTTTTATGTATCTGAGCCTAATTGTAACTATTACAACGTGGCTTCTGCTTGTCAGCCTGGAGCCTTCTCCACTGCAGCCATCATCTACGTTTATCCTGGGGTGCTTCCTTTTTTCTAGTTCATCTGTAGAAATTCCACTGGGCTTTTAAAATATCTTCTGGATCTCTTCCTAACAGGGTCAATCTTTCCTCTAGTTTTTTGAACATCCAGAATCCAGCAATCGTGGCGGCTTTAATGTGCTTGCCTGCTAATTCTAACATCTGTATCATTTTGTGTCTACTACACTAACTGGTTTCTCTTATCATGGTTTCTTATGATTATTACTCCCAAAGGGCTACATTGTCTTGGGTTGAGTTCTCCAAGAAGCACACCCTGGCACGGGATTTGAGTTGGGAGTGATGCCAGGAAGGATTGGTAGAGGAGTAAGAAAAGTGAGACAGGGAATGAGAGTGCAGGGTATGTTAACGAAGATGCCCTCTAGGAGATGGTACAGGACAAACAGCAGATCGGACGGAGCCAGGAAGTGGACATTCAGACGCCAGCTCTTGTTAGTCGTTGGTTGAGGTTTGTTCTAGAGGACTATGTCTTTCTGCGCATCTAGCCACCGTCCAGATGTGCATTTTGTCTTCTTGTACATCTAGATCGCCAGATGTGCCAAAGCTTAAGCTTGCCAGATGTGCTTAAGCCACAGAAAGCCCTCAGGTGAAACTTCTCTGGTGCTCGCAGTAGGAAGGAGTTGGTATAACACATTTAGAAATGGTACATGCTGAGGGAATATGAGCAGCATTCTGACAATGTCTGCAAAATACATCCCATACCTGACATCCCATTTCCGGAGTCCAAGCCTCCATTCAACAAATAAGGAGAGGACTAGTTGCTCTCACAAAAGTGCTTAGCCTTTCCTAGGGTGAAGTATATTGGCTCAGTCTGATCCAGGGGCCTGTGTTCCTTCTGAAGGTCTATTTTCGTTTCTAGGCACTCCACCAAACCTCATGGTTCTTCCAAATGTAGGAAGAGATAACTTATCTTATTATGTGTAGACAGCTGATGAAGAAGGAGGTACCCTTTCAGGCTCCCCAAACCAGAAGATAGCCTCCCCTCTGGCTGGGCAGCCAGCGTCTGGCCGTTCTATCTTTTATGTCATGCTGTTATTTAGTTTCTAAAAACAACCCGAGTCCAGAGTATGATGGCCTGGCCAAGTCTGGTCCATCTGTGCTATTCTCAGAGAGGCCTGTTAAGGGCTTACATGTGTGCCCAGGAAAAGTGGCGGATAATTGCCAAAAATTGCAAGTGACTAAACCATTTTGAAATTCAGTTTTCTTATCTGAAAACCAGGGAGGGGAGATAATCTTGAGGACTCTGATTCTGTATGTTGGCAAGCATTACCTACAACTAGGCAGCCAAGGAGAAACATCTTGGTATGCTACAGATTTCCACTGGAGACCACTGGAAGGAGGAAGTGGCCCCTTATACTTCAGTCCCCAGATTTTTGGCCTTATTACCTTTTGATGCTATAATCCAACACCTAAGAGTACATCGCGATGAAATACTCAGATGTCAAGTGGGTCAACACGAAAGTGTTCACACAGTTATTATAAATGGAAATTCATAGAAGAAAGATTAAATGGTTTATGACATATCTAGGTGATGAAATATGTTTCTGACAATAGAAATATTTCAAGGAACTTTCAATGACATACAAAATCATATAGCCCTTATATTTTATGTGAAAAACAGGATATAAAATGATATATTATATATAGAAAGCTCCAACATGTATTATTATATTGTAAAAGATCTGAATTTACTTAAACATTTTAAAATTTATGTTTTATTTATATATTGATAAAAGCTCATAAAATAGAATTACAGTAGAACCTCTGTAAGTTGACCTCCCAAGGGACTGTAACAAACTGGACAACATGTGGACATGGTCAACAGAAGGAACCACTGTACTGATGTATACGTGTGGTGCACGTCTGGTCTAGAAAAATTAGGTCGGCTTAAGGAGGTGGTCAATGTAAGGAGGTAGTCAACTATGAGTTTTTTCCCTTCTTTATCTTTTTCTGTATTTGTTGTTTTCTTCAATTATCAGGAATATGTATTATTTTTACAAACAAAAGTGGTCCAGTCATGGTGTCTCACACCTGTAACTCTAGAACTTTGGGAAGCTGAGGCAGGGGGATGTCTTGTGCTCAGGAGTTGGATACCAGCCTGAACAAGAGCGAAACCCTGTCTCTACAAAAAATAGAAAAATTGGTCAGGTATCATATGGGTCCCAGCTACTCAGGAGGCTGAGGCAAGAGGATTACTGGAGCCCAGGAGTCTGAGGGTGCTGTGAGCTAGGCTGACACTGTGGCACTCTCGCCTGGACAATAAAGTGAGATTGTCTCAAATAAAGAAAAGAAAAGAGAAAAGAAAGAAAGGAGGGAGGAAGGGAAGAGGAGAGAGAAAGAAGGGAGGGAGGGAAAGGAAGAGAGAGAGAGAAAGAAAAAGAAATAAAGAAAATAAAAGTGTTTTTATTTTCAGAAGAAGAGTTAAAACAGCATTTGGGTCTTATTTGTCCACAGAAGCTCTAATATGGGTACCAGGACACCTTTTACTCATTGAATTTACTTACTGGATTTAATTGTCATGGCCGTCATAGGTAATTAACTTTGTTACCTGATGGAGTCTCCGTCCTGTTCTTTCCTGTATCTTGCAAATGCTTGTGTCTCAGTTTTCAAGTGTCAATGATGTCATCTTCTGCCCAGACTTGTGCTGACTCTACAGAGAGAGGGTGACCTTATTTAACTCTGAGTACTTTTGGAATTAGGGAATGGGAATTGCAAATGGTGAGGGCTTCAACTCCAATTGCTTTTGCTCCACAGCCAAGGGCTACAGATGGACTTCCTGCTACTTTACTTAAAGACAAACAGACCTTACAAGACAAAAATGGTTTTTCAAAAGACAATACTGTATATTTTATTTATTTGTTTTTGTTCTTACTTTTTCCCCCAAGTCATCTCACCAAAGGTTATGCTATATATTTTAAGTGAGGAATACACAGTTCATTTATGAACCTGACTTTGACCCTTGCTGCAGATGCTGAGAGTGCCCCACCCAGGTGTCCTTTGCCTGCTTGGAGGATTTCCTCTGTCTCTGTCTCAGGACATTCTCTGACCTGGGGCAGGGGTTGTTTAGTCTACTTCAGAGTTGATCAGAGCATTGGATAGTTAATGGCCCAGGAACAACCCTCAAGCACTGAGAGACACTATTAATAGTTGGTATGTAACACTTCTACTCTCTCATCTTTGGTGCCAGAGTTTTGAAGCGTGTTCCATCAGACTCTCAGAGAGTTCTCATCAAGATTAAGCCCCAGTTGTCCACATAGAAATCAGCTAATTAACTTATGTTTTATTGGCTTTCCTCCATTCTTTGTCTCCCTTCCCATTCTTTCACAGTGGTTCTGAATAATCTGCTTGCACCAAAATCTTTGCCTCCTGGTCTGCTTTAGGGGGACTATACACCAAGAGAACCTCATTCTTGATGTATTAGACTATGCTGTGAGCCATTTGTTCACCTTTGTTTCCCCAAAACCAAGGTGAAATTAGGGATTTATATTTATCTTAATAAATAGAGGCCATGAGGCAGGAAGGTATTCTAATCCAATGGTTTGAAACTCTCCAGGGTTTTTTGTTGTTGTTCGATTGTTGTTGTTTTTTTAAGACAGAGTCTCTGTCAGCCTGGGTAGAGTGCTAGGGTGTCATAGCTCACAGCAACCTCAAACTCTTGGGCTTGAGCAATCTTCTTGCCTCAGCCCCCTGAGTAGCTGGGACTACAGGCGCTCACTACAACACCCAGCTAGTTTTTCTATTCTTAGTAGAGATGGGGGTCTTGCTCTTGCTCAGGCTGGTCTCAAACTCCTGAGCTGAAGCATTCCACCCAGCTCAGCCTCTCAGAGTGCTAGGATTACAGGTGTGAGCCACCGCACCCGGCCAGCATGAGTTTTATAAAACCCTCAAAGCAAGTAAGCAGTGAATCATTTCGTATTACTACAAAGAAAGAGGTTATTTTGGACACTTTGGAATCCACCTAATTTCTCTAAAGGGGGCGGCACCTGTGGCTCAAGGAGTAGGGTGCTGGCCCCATATACCAGAGGTGGCAGGTTCAAACCCAGTTCTGGTCAAAAATTGCAAAAAAAAATTTCTCTAAAGGGTTGAAGACATTTCCCCACAGGCCAGCCAAAGCTTTAAAATTATCATGCCTTAAAAATAACATTCTCATTCCTGAATGGGTAATAAAAACTGAAATGGTGGGTTATTTTCATTCACCTCCAAAGCAGCTGCTCAGGAACTCTGAGTGTGAGAGAGGATTATGCAATGACTTGGTGCTGTCTTTGCCTTGACAAAACAAAGCATTATTCTCCTGTGACGGGCTTTCAAGGTCATGCAACAGGTTGTTTAAGAATCTATGCCACAGGCTGGGCTTGGTGGTTCATGTCTATAATCCCAGCATTCTGGGAGGCTGAGGCAGGTGGATTGCCTGAGCTCAGGAGTTCTAGACCAGCATGAGCAAAAGTGAGACCCTGTCTCTAAAAGATAGATGGGTGTCGTGGTAGGTCACTGTAGTCCCAGCTACTCAGGAGGTTGAAGAAAGAGGATCACCTGCACCCAAGAGTTGGAGGTTGCTGTGAATTATGATGCCACAACACTCTACAGAGGGCGACAAAGTAAGACTCCATCTCTAAAAAAAGAAGAAGAAGAAGAAGAATCTATGCCAGAAGGGAAGGAAAGGGGTGAAGAGTGGGAAAGTGGGAAAGAAAGAGAGTATTAGAAAGTCTGATAGGATGTATTATGAACAAGTCCAAATATCTAATGTATAATATGAAGATTATGGTTAAATAGTTGTATTATATTAGGGATTTTTGTTACATAGGTAGATTTTAGATGCTTTCGTTACCCAAAAAGTAACTATGTGAAATGAAAGATAATATTAATCTGCTTCACTATAGGAACTATTATTTTATTTTATTTTAGACAAGGTCTTACTCTGTTGGCCAGGCTAGAGTGCAGTGGCATCATTATAGCTTACTGCAACCTTGAACTCCCAAACTGAAGTGATCCTCAGCCTTCCAAGAAGTTTAGACTACAGGTATATGCCACCATTCCTGGCTATTTTTTAATTTTTTTTTTTTTTTTTTTGTAGAGACAAGGTCTCACTATGTTACTCAGGTTCCATTTTACTATCTGTATGTATCCCATAACATCATGGTATAAATCTCAGATATATACAATAAAATTCTGTAGGGGTGGCCATGGAGAAGGGAAAGTTTACTTTATCCAACAATATTGTTTTCTGCAAAAACAACCCTAAGAATTGACCTTGGTAATAAGGGGTCAGGGCTCTGTTTTTGTCATGCAGAGCCAGAACAAGTTGCGGCATCAGGGCCCAGGGCATATTGCTTCTCCCAACAGCCTACTGAATAGAGGTCTGCATTTGAACAAGATCCCTTGGTGATTTCTTTGTACATTAAAGTTTGGGAAGTGCTTTTCTGAGCTCCTTGCCCAGAATATCTGTCCTTTATAAATTAAGCCATTTGTATTCGTGCAATCAACTTAGGATTCATCACCATTAGTAGAATTTGCCTTCCTTCCTCTCACACCCCTATTAATTTTTATTATACTTGATTTAATAGCATGGCAATGCTGGGGAAGGTAGAGGGGATAAGAGTAAAGAATGGAGAAGAAAAAGAGGAGCTTATACAATAGGTCCCAAATAAGGAATTATTTTCCCCATTTAACAAGGATAGAGGTAGTGGTTCAAGACTAATATGGAAAATCTACAATGCCATTAGGAACCCAGATTTCTTTCATTTTTCTGCTTTTCCATCTTTAGCATCAGGCTTTCATCGGCATGACTGCAAAGCCTCTACTGCATCTCTAGGTATCACATCTGTATTCGAAGCAGGAAGGCAGAAGAGCAAAATCTGAATGTCAGAAGTCTGTCCCTTTCTATCATTAAAAGAGTAGTTTTGCTGAAGCCTTATCTGGTGGACTTTTGTTCAAATCCTTTTGTGCAGGAATGGGTCACAAGGTCTATACCAAGCTATAAGGGAGACTACGTATTTTAATTGGCACATTGCTCCTGAAATAAAATTGTAGTTTTGTCACTGAAGAAGATAGGCGTGAATATTGGATAGACAATTAGTATTTCATGTTATAGAGTCTACCTGGCACATCGGGAATGAGAAGAGAAGGTGGTGTCTGGTCCCAAATCTTCCCAAAGCTTATCACAGAGAGCAAAGAGGGCCATCGAGGGCCTCAAATTTAGTCTTTTGACCTCATATATATTCAAGTCATTGCACTTTGTATATATTATAATTATACATTAATTAAGAGTGCTATTTGAAATAAATAGTACTTGGGGGCAGTGCCTGTAGCTCAGTGAGTAGGGCTCCGACCACATACACAGAGGCTGGCGGGTTTGAGCCTGCCCTGGGCCAGCTAAACAACAAGGACGAGGACAACAACAACAACAACAAAATAGCCGGGTGTTGTGGTGGGCTCCTCTAGTCCCAGCTGTTTGGGAGGCTGAGGCAAGAGAATCACTTAAGCCCAAGAGTTTGAGGTTGCTGTGAGCTGGGATGCCAGGGCACTCTACCCAGCATGACAGCTTGAGACTCGGTCTCAAAAAGAAAAAAAAAAAAAATATATAAATTTATTTAAAAAAAAAAAAAAAAAAAAGAAAGAAAGAAAGAAATAGCACTTTTGTATAATTCTCTTTTGGCTTTTTTTTCACTAAAAATAATTTTTCCAGGAGTTTAAAATATATTAGTATCTCAGATCTCTTTTGTTATGTGGCCCCATTGCAATGGCTTAACTATTAATAGTAAAAATGGGTAGTTGATAGAAATGTGAGCTTCCACATACATCAAAAAGAATCGTCCTCTGTGATCTGGAGAAGTCTATTGGGCTACGTAGGAGCAGGGCAAAGAAAGAGACATTTGATGTTGCAGTTTGGCTTTTTCCATAAGTGGTAGAAAGTGGACATCCTGGGGTCAGGGACTATTTTAATGTCCTTAGCTTCTGCTCAAGGGACTTCCATAGGCATTTCCCAAGGCAGTACAAAATCAAATTCCCACCTCAGTTTAGCGGGATAACAGACTGAACTCTGAGTCAAGACCACGACACCCAGGGTGGCCTGCTTCCACTCTCCCTCTTTTTCAACTCACCCTTGGAGAATTTCAGTCAGTTTGCATACAGGGGAGATGCTCTGAGAGAAAAAGTTGCTGTAGTGGGTTCAGTTGGAGCAAACTGTGCAGCAAGTTTTGGTCAGTCTCTCCTGGCCCCAAACCCAGCACCCCTCGCCTGTGGATCCCTCTGCAATACTCTCACTTTAATCAGCTGTATCCCTTGGATTGTCAGAGAAAACACCAATAGGGTTGGGAATGATGCTTTAGGTTCTTCTACTCAAAACATGATCCACAGACCAGCATTATCTGGGAGCTTGTTGATAAGGCAGAATCTCAGTCTTGACCTCTGATATCCTGAATCACCTTCTGCACGTAACAAGATCCCAAGTGATTTATGTGCACATTGAAGGTGCACAGCCTTAACTATTGGCTCTTTAAACCACAAATCTGACTCTTTGTCATTCAATCAGCCACCTTCTGATTATAATTTGGCTGCAGCAGCAGAAATGCCTACCTCAACATTCTTTCCCTTCTCTTCCTAAAAACAGAGCATCAATTTTATGGGGTAGCAATGTGCCTGCCTGAGTGACTACCCTGCCCAACTGCCCTTACTGCTAAATGTGGCTATGAGACTAGGTTGTCGTTGGTGAAATGTTAAGTGGAAATGTATATGGGACTAATGGAAAGGCTCTTGAAAAACAGGTAGTATATCCTTTCTTCTTTCCTCATTATTGCTGGCTGGGACATGGACTTCATGACTACTCTCTAGCAGTCATCTTGGGCCAAGAGGTGAACTTGAGAAAGGAAGTGGAGGATGATGGAGCAGAAAGATAAAAAGCTTATATCTCAGGTGATACATTAAAAACTTCTGTATTAGTCCATTGAGACTTCTTTTATGGAAAAAAAGAAACTTCTGTTTAGGTTACTGTAATTTGGGTTTTCTGTTTATATAGCCATTATTTGCACAAATATGTAGAACTTACTGGCAAAACCCCCCACAAATATTCAGTCCCTCAGCAGTTAAGGCTCTGCTTGCAAATTAATAGGATTCTGGTTTATATAACAGTCCCTTTGATCTCTGCTGATGTGAATCTGTCCCTGAGAGATGAACTGGTGACTAAGTGCCGAGGGGAGGCCAATAAGGGTGCTGGCCTAGGAGGACCACTCAGGTGGCCAGCTGGTCCCTTCCCCGGCAACATCTTTCTCTTGCTTTTTATTTTCTTCTAACCTTAAAATGTGCATTGGCAACAGAAAGAAAGAGAAATAAAAGTCCTCAATAATTTTAAGGAGAATAACCCATTTTTGATCTCCAAGAATCAACTTATTGATAAATTTTTTCTGAGTTATGAAGAGTTCATTGGTCTTTACATATTGATGGCATATTTTGGAATGCTCTAGAGCAAACATTCACAACATTCATCTCTTTTGAAGGCGATTGTTCTATTCTTATTGTTAAGCATGGAGAATTTCACTGTCATTCTGACATTGTAAAATCACTTTCCCAACTACGTGCTAATAAATAATTTTTGAGGCCAGATGCAGTGACTCATGCCTGTAATCCTAGCAACAGGAGAAGACCGTTTGATGCCTAAAGTTTGAGAACACCCTGGGCAACATAAGACCTAGTCCTTACAAACAATTAAAAAATTAGCAGGGCATGGTGGCATGCACCTGTAGTCCCTGCTACTCAGGAGGCTGAGGCAGGAGGATTGCTTAAGCCCAGGGGTTTAAGGTTTTAGTGAATTAGACTAAGGCCATGACACCATACCCAGCTACTTTTTCTATTTTTAGTAGAGATGTGGTCTTATTTTTGCTCAGGCTGGTCTTGGACTCCTGGCCTCAAGCATTGTCCCATCCCAGCCTTCCAGAGTGCTAGGATTAGAGATGTGAGACATCACACATAGCAAAGAGCTATACTTTTTTGTTTTTTTTTGAGACAGAGTCTCATTATGTCGGTAGAGCGCTGTGGCATCACAGCTCACAGCAAACTGTTGGGCTCAAACTCTTGGCCTCAAACTCTTGGGCTGGAGCGATTCTCTTGCCTCAGCCTCCCAAGTAGCTGGGACTACAGGTGCCCACCACAGCATCTGGCTACTTTGCTGTTGTTGTTGTTTTCATTGGTGTTTAGCAGGCCAAGGCCGTGTTTGAACCTGCCAGTCCCAGTGTATGTGGCCAGTGCCCTAACCACTGAGATATGGGCACTGAGCCCCTGGTACTAAAGTTTAAGTACCCAGGACAACAAAGTATATATCTATATGTTAGAGTTAATAAAATTCTTAATTGTGAGATTTTAGTTAATATCAGACATAAATAGTTTTAAAGGGTGCTTAGGAAGCATGGGTGTCCATCTAATATCATTCAGTCAGTTAAAAAAAACCCACTAGTAGCATGGTGTGGAAAAAGAATATGGATTCAGTTCTGCCATTCATTGGCTATGTACCTTGGGCAAGACAATCTCTTTGAGTTTTAGTTTTTTCTAATGGTAAAATAATTAGCATGGCAGCACTGGATTGGGTCTAGACTGCACTTGTATTTTGTTTGATCTGCTCAGAGATTTTTCTGGTTTGTCTGTTTATTTTGAATTAATTGCCGTGGCAGTAGTAGTAGTTAGCGGTCATCAAATATCCAACTGCTCCACTTCATTCCCTGCCTTCTCTGGAATCAAGCAGCTTCTTCACCTGCTGGATGAATTGTGAGTTGAAAGGATTGTGTCATTTCCCAGCCAAGGCACTTAAAAGCTGCTGTGCATCTTCTGCCTCTTTCTTTCCCTGCAGAGGTGACCTTGGAAACTGTATGTTGAGGTGGCAGTATCAGGAGACAAACGGATCGTGGTTTCCTGAGTTGCTGGTTGGAAGAGAGCCCTGCTGACCTGCATCGTGCTTTGTATGATGTGCTAAGTCAATGATATTTTGGGGTTTACGTAGCATAGCCCAGTTAGTCTATCCTAACTAATAGAGTTGGTAACATTTAAAAATTGGGAAACGGGTGGCACCTGTGGCTCAGTGAGTATGGCACCGGCCCCATATGCCGAGGGTGGCAGGTTCAAACCCAGCCCCGGCCAAACTGTAACAAAAAAATAGCCGGGTGTTGTGGCGGGTGCCTGTAGCTACTCGGGAGGCTGAGGCAAGAGAATCACTTAAGCCCAAGGAGTGGAGGTTGCTGTGAGCTGTGTGATGCCATGGCACTCTACCAAAGGGCTATAAAATGAGACTCTGTCTCTATAAAAATAAAAAAATAAAAATTGGGAAATTTTACGTGAAAAAAAATCTGAGTTTCTGACTTGTGTTGAGAAAGAGATCTAGCAATGCTGGGCTTGAACCCCTAACTGGCAATGATGGGACGCTTCCCCCTTAGGTGGCTGTGTGCTATCTCACCACAGTCCTCATCATCCCTGGTATAAAGCCCTGGGCAGCACAGCTGAGTGTCAGTTCTCATTTGTTATCACTCTTGTGTAGTTGCTTTCTTATAATCAAGAGGTAAACAAAACACCTCTGTATGCATATCCCTAACAAAAGTGGGAAAATTAAATATAGATCAGGACGAATATGTATTTCAAGAAAATTATGAGGAAGCAGTGCTCTTTGTGGAAAAGACAATTTCTAAATGTTTTGTGTGCGAAGTGTGTCTATGTCTAAAGAAGATAATGGAACATACCATTGTGCAATCGCCCATAGGAAGAGCCGTGGTGGGTTTGGAGAAAAGATGACTGCTGAAAAAATTATAAATTGAAAAATGGGGCTTATATTTCAACAGGGGTTTCTTTTGATTGTGAAGAAAATAAGTGGCACTGCTGTGGAATGCAATCGTGTATGAAGTGAGAAACTTATATCCCAATCACTCCACTCATTTGCCTGCCCAGAGGCATTTGAGTTTGTGAGGACTGATGGAGAAAATGCAAGGAGAATGCCTGAGGTAGCATGAGGAATATCTAGCGTGGTGCTTGGTGTGCAGTTGTCTCCAAAATGTTAGTTTCCTTTCTCTTTGTTTATTAACTTTGATCCCAGAAAAGGATATTGGAATCTATTGCCAATTTTATCCTGAAACTGAACGGCTAGATAGGGACATATAAGCAAGAAAGTCAACAAAAGAGTTATATCTAACAAGGGTGAGGAGACCAGAGAGAAAAGCCAGGCAGGAAAGGGCAGGTTGACAAAAATATTGGGATTCTTTATTCTAAAAAAAAAACAAAGGCTGAAAGGAGACACTATAGAAACCATTAAATCTTAGACAGAAGGTGTAGAAAGTGAGATTTTGTGCAGCTTATAACCACCCCTTTCCCTTCTGACCTCCATGGGCAAACAGAACTTCCCCTGTCCCATGGATGTAGGACTTGGCCATGTGGCTCGCTGTGGCCAATGGAGGGTGGATAACACTGACAATGTGTCAGTTTTGCGCCCAGGCTTCTGGGAGCTATTGCCCCCCAGCAGGAGAAGAACATGTCCTAGGCAGCCACTGCCCTTCAGCCTGGACCACAGAACCAGCTGGATAGAGCAGGTCTATAGTTTGGAGTCAATTCTGGTTGAGCAGCAGAGCCATAACAATAAATACTACTCGCTTGCTGTTGAATGCCGCCGAGTTTTGGGGTGCTTTGTTATGCAGCATTATTCCTGCAAGAGTTATGGAAGCTGCATGAAGATCTTCTCCAATATACGATAAAGAACTCAAATTTCCCAAATGCCAGAACTGGGCATGTAAATGTTGTTTTATGGAAAACTTCAGAGGAGCAAACTCTTCTTTCAGATCCCCATCCTTCCTCTGGGAGCCCCTTCCCTTCATAGCCTTCATTGCTTGGTTTCAGCTTTGCATTGTGTGTAGACTTTTCCCTCATCTATTAATAATCCTTCTTGCAAAATGAGCTGTCCTTTGGGCCATTTTTTCAGGGTTTTGCTTTCTCTTTAAGGATAATAATAAATAAGGCTGATGTTAAATAGCACTTTCTACGTGGCAGGGACTGTTCTAAGTACTTGGCATTTAGTATGCACAACCACCCTATGTTCTAAATAATGTCTCCATTTTATAGTTAAAAATTGAGGCGCATATAGGCAAATAAAAGTGTCAAATAACACAGAACTGGTAAGTGACAGAGGGGGGATTTAACTCAGGTAGTTTGATCCCAGACCCCTAGAATCTAAGATCTTCCCCACTATGTGTGTCTTCTTGATAGCCATGGGTTAACTGGATAAACTAATCTACATTGACATCAATTTATTATCCAATACAAGTATTAGTTTATTATTCCCTCAGCTAACATAAGGCTGTAATTCACCGTATGTGAAGAGGGCCCACAGGAAATGAATCTAATGACAAAATTTTGGCCTTATGACAAACCACTGAGGAGATAATTTGAAGGTGGTATTTCTTTTCATGCTTTTCAGATTACAAACTCTTCAATTTCAAGGAAGTCCAAAGATTTAGCAAAATCAAAACTTGAAAGAGTAAATTTTAGAAGAAAATAAAGGAACCTTGTCTTTTGAAAATGTGTACGCCTCACGGGGAATATACCAATCAGATGCCTGTTGATAAAAACCCAAATAGCACTTGAGGGCTTTTCTGCCCTTGGAGTTTAGGAATCTTAGCCTGAATTGCATTTCCCAAGCCTGGGTAGCTCCAGTGCCTCTCCAGGATTTCAGATTCCACTTCTTTATGCTCATTAGGATCCTAACCCTAGTAATCACAGGGCGGCTTCAGTTCTATGATCTGTGCATTATATACGTCATATCAAAGCTACACCTCCTCATGGAAAAGTATCAGTGAGACCAAGCACGTGATTATTTTCCATTTTTTGCTAAAAACATATTATGGCATTGAGGGGGGGGGTCACATTACAGATTATGCAGCCATCTGCCACCTCATGGGGCCCCCAACTAGATCCTCATGTTACACCCTTTTAAAAGCTCTCATACCCTTTATATACAATGCTCTGGATGGGCAGCCTCCCAGCTCTAGCTGCCTCTTCTAAGAGAAGCAGTCTTACCAAGCCATCTGTTACTCTACCTTTCAGCCACCTCTTCTAAAGTTCTGATAAATCCAAAGTGCTCTATCTTGTCATCGTAAAAAATGTTAGGAAAATGGTGAGCTTGATAATCTGATTACCATTCTTCCATGAAAAATCTATAGATAAGCTATCAGAATGAATAAAATAGTTCATTAAAATTACAGATGTAAGATCAATATACAAACATCAGTTGCACATGCCAATACACCAGCATATTTCAAAAAATACCATTTAGCCTAGCTGCAAAAACTACAGGATACAGGCTGGGTGTGGTGGCCCATGCCTGTAAACCTAGTGAAGAGAGAGGATCCCTTGCGATCAGTAGTTTGAGACCAACCTAAGCAAGAGTGAGATCCCTGTCTCTAGAAAAAGTAGAAAAATTAGGTAGGTATGGTGATGCATTTCTATAATCTCAGCTACTCAGGAGGCTGAGGCAGGAGAATCCCTTGAGCCCGGGAGTTTGACGTTGCTGCGAACTATGATGATGCCACTGAACTCTACCCATGGTGACAGAGTGAGATCACGTCTCTATAAAAAATCAAACGACAGCAACAAAACACTATAGGATACGTAGTAATAAGCCTAACAGAATTGTCTCATAGAACAAACTAACTGTTCCTATGAAGGAAAGTGTTTTAAGTGAACTATGATACAGTAGAATTCTACTTAGCTATTAAAATGAATGATCTAAGATTCACCTATATATCCATAAGGCCCAATTTTAAAAACATAATATTTAATTTAAAAAAGCAAATTGTAACATGTACACACAGTATATTGTTTGTGCAAAAATGTAACACCTACAAAACAATTGAATGTCTGAATATACGTGTACATCTACACAAGAATGAAATCTATTTTAAGATAAGTACTACGTCTAAGGAAGAAGAGATTGAAAAAGAATTGGAGCACAGTGGGCTTTCTTTTAAAAAAATTCAAGAAATAAAGACTTTCTGTAATTATATTAATTTTGTATAATATGTATATTATTTAATAAAATATTAGTAGACATATATTACCTTATTTGATATTTGTGTATTTGAAATTTTTTACAATTAAAAATAGAAATTCTATATGAACTCAAGAAGGATTTTCAATGAGATAACACTGAAAACCCTTTCATCTTCTTTAATAACTTTTTGCTTTAAACTCCTATATTTCAAAATGTCCAAGGAGAAAAAGAAAAGGTTTGACTCTTAGTAGGAAGTTAGCAGGGATGACCAAATGTTGTAAAACAAAGGATGAAACTGAAATTTTACTGCATAGAAAGGTCAAGTTAGACACATAAATAATATAACATGCCTTTATTTTGAGAGGCTTTTTTAGGTAATTATGAGGCAGGGCAAGCTACTTAACCCTCCTGCTCCTTGTTTTTGTTTTTTTTTTCCGCCTAGTGGCTGGACTTTGAAGTCCCTCCCAGGTCTAATGTTTTAAGAGCTTCTAAAACTCTAAGCTGTTTGTGAGAGCTTAGAGTTCAGTTCAGCTTGGCAGGAGTGCCTCATTCCTGACAAAAGTAAAAAGCAGTTTCTTTCTGTCAGTTAGAGATAACGAAGTGAGGAAGGCTCAGAATGCAGAGGACAATGTTGAGGATGCCATCTACAGCTGGTGTAGTGAGAGGAGGGATGCCGAGATTGTCAGTGCTGCTGATGACACAGGGACTGGTCTGTCCTTTGTGATAAGTGCAATGTCCAAGGAACAATATATTTACTCTTTTCTTAAGTATTGGGCCATTCTGAATTCTGCCTTAACATATATATCTTATTGCCTATAGTTAAATTGGGTAATAAGTAAAATACAGAAGATGCCAAAAGCATATATACACATTTTAAGAAAGTAAAAAAAGTATATTAAAATTGTAAAACTTAAGTCAGATTTGACTCCTGCAATTACAAAAGATAAAAGATACAACAGGCACCTGTGACTCAGTGAGTAGGGCATTGGCCCCATATACGGAGGGTGGAGGGTTCGAATCCCGCCCTGGCCAAACTGCAACAAAAATAGCTGGGCATTGTGGCAGGTGCCTGTAATCCCAGCTACTCGGGAGGCCGAGGCAAGAGAATTGCCTAAGCCTAAGAGTTTTAGGTTGCTATGAGCTGTGACAGCATGGCACTCTACCGAGGGCGAAAAAGTGAATCTCTGTCTCAAAAATAAAATAAAATAAAATAAAACTAAAAAAATAAAAGATACAACAGACAAGATAACAAACATGATTGGTATACACCGAGTATTACAATTTAATACAGTTCTTTTCCTTTCTTAAAATGTATATACATTTTTTTGGCACCCTCTGTATATGCTACAAATTCAATAGTTACATTTCTGTTTAAAATGAATTATTATTGTGGTATTATGGTTACTTTTTGAAGGAAGAGAGTCTTTATTTTTTAAAGATAAGCATTAAAATATTTATTGATGAAATACAATGTCTTGGATTTGCCTTAAAATAATTCAGGGGGAGGGAGTGAAATAAGATCATCCATGTGCTAGTAACTACTGAAGCTGAAAATACTGGGTATGTGGAGCTCACTACACCATTCTCTCTGCTATGACATACGTTTAAAATTTTCCATGATAAAGAGGTAAAATAAAATAATAGTAAATAAAATGCTACAGAGCTAACTTATTTTTTCTTTTATTGGTACTTACAGAAATCCTATCCACTCCCCACTCTGATTCAAAGTCCCATTGCTTACCTGGGGCATTTTCACAATGTTTGCAAAGCATGTGGTCTGAATTGATTTGCTTGCCATGCAACGACTAACTTTTAAACCATTGTTGAATTTGATTTCATCATAAAAGAATTCTAAGAAGTTTTCAAAGGAAATTGGAATTTTCAGCCCTTTCAGGAGTGGAAACTATCATAGTCCTTCATACTGTACATACCAGTAAAGTATTTCTTATGGAAAAACTGAACTTAGATTTGTTAAGCATGTATAGTATACCTGTACACTATTTTTTGGCTTAATGAAATTGATATAATTTGAAGTATATATTGTCTCCATCTTGGAGATGAGGTTGTTTAACCTTGCCACGGTCATATAGTTACCATATTTGGAGTCAAGATTCTACATCATGAATGTATAAATCCAAAGCCTGTGTTCTTTCCATGGCATAACCTTGGTTTGTGGTTCTAGAGGCATGGATAGCCATCTGGAAGCTTAAAAGAGACAAGAATCTCAGCCCCCATCCCAGTCCTACTGAATTAGAACAGGAATCTTAACGAAACTCCCGCAGTATCCATGTGCACATTTAAACCATTTAAAGATTGAGAAACTGCTCTCAGAACAGCCTTAAAAATTTATCTCAAATAAGAATAAAAATAAACATTTTTGCTAACATTTATTCCTTCCTCTCTCTGTGTCACATTTTTTGCTTTTGTTTATTCCTCACATTAATCCTATTAGAGTTAAGTGAGGAAACAGGCTTCAGAGTTTAATCATCTCCAGAGTCATGAAGCTAGTAAATGGCAGAGTTGGGATTTGAACTCAAATTGATGTGATTCTGGAAACTGTAACCAATTACCCTACATATCTCACTCCAAATGTTTTGTTTAATCTAAATGATGCAAATCAGCCTTCCATCATTAACACTGATCCAATACTTAGGTTTGATAATGTAGCCAGAATCTAAAATGTCAGACTCAGTATAATGTTGCTGTTATTTAAACTAAAATTTTAAACCATGGGATCATATGGCCAATGTACCTCTTACATTAGAGCACTCTGGGCTTGAACCTGGTTCACACCCACAGGACTAAAGGCACCAAGAAGATCAGAATCATCGGTAAATATGAGACTCACTATGGTGCCTTCCTTTGGAAAATGGTGAAGAAAATTGCTATCAGCCAGCCACCAAGTACACTTGCTCCTCCTTGATCAAAGCCAAGATCAGGAGCTGAGCCGTGGGGATCTGGCACTGTGGTTCCTCTATGAAAACTGTAGCTGGTGGTGTCTGGACTGCTTCACAGTGTGTCCGCTATCAGATGGCCGACCAAAGGAATTGAAATACCAGGAGAAGCCCCACCTTTTCAGACATCACTAGGCTATACCAAATGGATTAACTTATGTTAAAAAAACAAACAACTAGAGACAGTATATCAGAGTGAAAATTCTAGTAGTTTATCTAGCCATAACCTTCATTTGCCAATTGGTGAACTGAAATATAAGATGAAAGTCTGAAATACAGGATAAAGATATAAGACTCCTCAAAACAATCCTAAAATTTACCAAGGCAGGCTCAAAAAAGACATTCTGCTTCTTGATTCCATTTTCACATTACTAGGCAACTGCAACTTTATGTTTCCAGTGGTAAAAAGCATAGAATCAAGCTGGGCATGGTGCACACACCAGGAGTCCCAGTTGCTCAGGAAGCTGAGGCAGGAGGATTGCGCGAGCCCAGGAGTTTGGGGCAAGAGTGAGCTATGATTGTGCCTGTGAATAGCCACTGCACTCCAGCCTGGATAACACAGCTAGACCCTGTCTCTTAAAAAAAAAAAAAAAAAAAAATTAGGATCATTAGAATCTCTTTCAATACTTTGAATAAACAATTCCCTTTTTTCACATGATATAAAAAATTCATTTTGCTTCTAAAAAGTTTCCCACTGGGCAACATTTTCATCTTCTTTCCCATGTGAGGAAAAAAGAAACATACATAATGTTTTTGTTGGTGGAGAATATAATGGGTTATAATTTCAGGCTTGCTTTTAGCAAGAGCAACAAGAAACCATAATTAGCTCTAAAGTAGACTAAATTAGTATGAATATGAAATCACCTACAGCTACAAAAGATAGCAAATTTCTAAAAATACCAGAAAACTTCATATTTTTTTCCATTTGGCCTAATGCAGAGCCCCTCAAGCAGAAAAACTGAATTACCTTGTGACCTAGTGTTGGCAGATTGCTATACAATTAGCTTTTAGATATCTTCTCCTTTAGGAGGCATAAAGGGTAGGAGAATGTAATGATGAAAATCTAAGAAGTGGCATTAAAACTGCTGTCTGAAAAGAGGGTAACGGACTTGAATGCCAGAGTATTTGATTCTAAGAAAATGAGATCTTCCAAACAAATATGTAATGAATATCCAGTTAATATGTCAGTGAACTTTTTTCTTTTCAGTGGTAAAGAACAGATTAAGACAACAACTAAGCATCCTAAAAATCCCATCTGTATTGAAAAAATATGTAAGTGGATAGTTAAAAGACATAGATGAGGCTGGACAAGGTAGCTCATGCCTATAATTTCAGCACTTTGAGAGGCCAAGGCAGGATGATCCCTTGAGCCCAGGAGTTTGAGGTTACAGTGAGTCATAATCACACTATCCCACTCTACCCTGGGCAACAGGGCAAGATCCTGTCTCAAGATACACAAAACAAAACAAACCCCCAAAAAATCTCTAACAAAAAATATATATAAAAAATAAACATTCTTCTGGTTTTCTTATAATCAATCACTTCTCACATTCCAGCTGCTGTGAATGTGAGTTAATTTGACAGGTTGTAACCCTTCCATTTATCACCCATTTTCCAGGAAAACAGATATGGATATTGTGGTGAGGAGCTCAGTCTGAAATGCATGACAATTCCAATTATTATCTTAACCTGAAATTTAGGAATATATCCAGAGGAGATTATTTCTCAATAATACATTTCTAAGGCAATGGAAATTGTTTTGATGGTAAAATCAAATCCCAAAGTTTACTTGCACACAAACACAGAAATACAGGCTCAGCGCCTTAAGCTCAAAGGCTAAGGGTGCTAACCACATACACCAGAGCTGGTGGGTTTGAATCCAGCCTGGGCCTGCCAAACAGCAATGACAACTGCAACAAAAATATAGCTGGGTGTAGTGGTGGGCGCCTGTAGTCCCAGCTACTTGGGAGGCTGAGGCAAGAGAATCACTTAAGCCCAAGGAGTGGAGGTGCTGTGAGGATGACAAAGTGAGACCCTGTCTCAAAAAAACCAAGAAAACAAAAACACAGAGATACATAAACAAATACTTACTTTTTTTTTTTTTTTTTTTTGAGACAGAGCCTTAAGCTGTCACCCTGGGTAGAGTGCCGTGGCACCACAGCTCACAGCAACCTCCAACTCCTGGGCTCAAGCAATTCTCCTGCCTCCGCCTCTCAAGTAGCTGGGACTACAGGAGCCCACCACAATGCCTGGGTATTTTTAAATTTTTTTGTTGCATTGTTGTTTGGCAGGCCCAGGCTGGATTTGAATCCGCCAGTTCGGGTGTATGTGGCTGGCGTCTTAGCCACTTGAGCCACAGGTGCTGAGCCACAAATACTTAACAAAAAAACACACACAAAAAAAAAAAAACAGAAGGGGGCATTTCACTTTAGACGAAGAAATAGAGGAGATACTCTTCCTAGTGTTTTATACGAAGAAAAAAACCTACCAAGAAAATCTATTTCTACATTTTCTTATCGTGTATTTCCCTATCTGTTTGTGCTAATATCTGTGAGGGCTCATGTGATAAAAATCCCTTGGTGAGTAGCAGGAGAGAGGTAAAGACTATAATTAGAGGGATTGGTGATTTGAAAAATGAATTAGATACCCTTCATTTCATTCATTTTAAAGAGGTACTTAGAGATACTTAGCATGAGATAAACAGGACTCGAAAGCAAAAATAAACAACTTTGGGTGTCTGCTTTCCCTCTAGTCAGATCCTTGATTTGGTCTGCCAATTCTAGCATCATTTTGTCTCAAATGTTAGAAGTATTACTTAAAAAAAAAAAAAGAGGATTCATATATTGTGTGATGGGATATTTAAACTGTGAAGTCCTTTTCAATACTCGTTTATTAATTGAGGTGCTCACAGAGTCAAACTCTAAGGGTCCACTCATCTTGCTTACTTTCTTTTTCTTTTGTTTCTGGCTTTTCAACCAGGATTTATATCAACTGTGACTGCCAGAATTTGGCACAGTGGGTGAGGCAAATCTTATTTGATAACCTGCCCAGAGCAGCCTGTGGGAGCTGCTACAACAGAAGCAGCTCCACAGGCGGTTGCCTTGCCCAGGTTCCCAATCACAGAGCGGGGCATCCCCAACAGAAAGAGGAAGTGGTTCTGTGTTCCTCACCTCCAGACGCATGAAAAGTTCCCCTCCCACTCACCCAGTGGGCACAACGTAAGGGCGTACGGCACACCCTCAGGGTGAAGGACTCAACTACAACTTGAACTTTACCTAAAAAACTCAGAACAATGTAACCTAGCTATTTGTACTCTCATATTAATCTGAAATTTAAAAAAAAGAAAAAGAAAAAGAAAGAAAAGTTCTCCTCCCAGTTGAACTAATTTTCTGCAGAGCCCTCACGCTTGTCAAATGGTCACTGTTCTTGAGATACAGAAATACTCCGTGAGGCCTCCAGGAAGCTGATGAGGAAGCAGAGGATGATGGTCAGCAGAGAGAAAAAGCGGGAAAAGAGTCAAGCAGAAAGAAGAGACACCAGTAGCTCCTGGGAACAGAAAGCCAGAGAAAGGAGGGAGCTGGAGCTGTCTCTCTTCTGGCTAGTGTTCCATTTCCCACTTCTAGGTCTCGAGGCTAAGCTGAATTAGAAGCCAAACTATTAAATAAAAGCTGAATCAGAAACCAAACTATTAAATAAAAAGCAAAGCCAGCTGGGATACACCCAGGCTATTCCAGTAGGACCTGAACACTTTTCTGATGTAACAAGTTACTATTATTGATGAGTCTCAGGAAGCCCAGAGTCTTCAAGAAAAAGTAAATCTGTATTTTTATAACTTGTTAAAATAGCAAGGGATTGAAGTGTATGATTAATTTTAAAAGATTTATATGAGAAAAAAGGAAAAAAGATTTGGCCAGTTGCAGTGGCTCATGCCTGTAATCCTAGCACTCTGGGAGGCTGAAGTGGGTGGATTGCCTGAGCTCATAAGACCAACCTGAGCAAGAGCGAGACCCCCTTTTCTATTAAAAATGAAAATTGGGGGTTAGGTTCTTGGACTTTCCCGGTAGCATGGCCCCCAAAGCCAGTCTCCCTCCCACCTCAGAAGAAGAAACCAAGACTGCCTGCTGCTCCCAGACGGGAAGACACCTCTCTGGGATAAAGAAAAAGAACAGCAGGAAGCAATTGAACATATTGATGAAGTACAAAATGAAATAGACTTAATGAACAAGCCTGTGAGATTTTGAAAGTGGAACAGAAATATAACAAATTCCACCAACCATCTTTTTCAGAAGAGGTCAGAATTGATCACCAAAATTCCACATTTTGGGGTAACATTTGTCAACCATCCACAAATATTCATGCTGTTTGGGGAGGAGGAGAAGGAGGCAACTGCATTATTTGACCAGAGTTGAAGTGACAGAATTTAAAGATATTAAATCAGGTAACGGAATAGATTTTTATTTTTATGAAAACCCTTACTTTGAAAATAAAGTTCTCACCAAAGAATTTTATCTGAACGAGAGTGGTGCTCCTTCTTCAAAGTCCACTGAAATCAAATGGAAATCTGAAAGGATTTGACAAAACGTTCCAGTCAAACACAGTAAAGCCAGCAGGAAAAGGCAGCATGTGGAACCAGAGAGCTTCTTTACCTGGTTTACTGAACATTTTGATGCAGATGCAGATGAATTAGGAGAGGTTATCAAAGATGATATTTGGCCAAATCCATTATGGTACTACTTGGATCCTGATATGGTTGAAGAAGAAGAAGATGATGATGATGAAGGTTTAGAAGATATTGATGAAGAAGGGGATGAGGATGAAGGTGAAGAGGATGAGGATGAAGGAAAGGAGGATGAAGGAGAAGATTCCAATCTTTTAAAAAATTTTCTCCAGTCCCTGGGAGCAAGTTGCAGTCTTTTTTTCCCCCTCTCTTGTGTTCAGTCACCCTGTTCTTGAGGTCTCTTTTCTCTATATCGTGGTTCTCAACTTATTTTGGGGGGAAATACCTTGAACAGAATACAATGGGAAAAGAATCTCTACCCGTTTCTGTTCCAAATTCATTTTTATCCCTTCCTGTCTCAAAAAAAAAAAACTGTATGGAATCACCACCACAGAGCTCTGTGGGAAAAAAGAAAAACCTGCTCCCTTAGCTCTGTTGGAAGCTGGAGGACGCTTAGGCCCCTGTGTAGTAGTGCACAGAATTCTATCTAGCTCTTTCCCTCCTTTCTGTGTACATTGGTCTCAGAGAGTGCACTGTGCATCTATGTGAATATGGACAGTTAGCATTCTTGTTATTACCAGTCCCTTAGAAGTTCAGAAATACGGGACCACAGTAATATTCCAGTCTGGGATTGCAGAACAACCTTTCTACCAGTGGGGCGGCCCATTTCTATCTTGGCGCTCGTGAAAAGCTGGTGTAGGCGGGGGACCGGTGCTCAGTCTGAATAGTGGGTGGGCCCGCAATGACAGTGCAGGAATTCCGCGCCAGCTGCGGGGTTCGCGGACCTGACTGAAGGGAGTACTGTTCCCCTGACACACCCAAGCCCCACCCTCCCTCCTACCCACCGCTCCTCTTAGCCCTGAGCCTCGGGGTGCGCTGTGCGCTGGACATAGAGCTTCAACACGACAAGATCAGAGGACCTGGGTTACAGAAGGAAAGCTTGACTTGCCGCCTGCGCACGCGCAACAGTTCTGCGCCGGCTGCCCGCGGCGCAAGCGCAGTCCAGCCTCTCTAGCTCCGTCAGTCCCGGCTGGGCCCAGGCCCCGCCCCCTCAGGCCCCGCCCTGCTCCCGTGCGCCGAACGCCCCATATCCGGGTTCCCGCCGCCTTCGCCGCCGCGGTCTTCGCCGCCTGGCTCATTCAGCCTTGCCGGGAGTGGTGCCATTCCCGACCAAGATGGCGGTCGTGGGGCGAGTCGGCACCTTCGGTTCCTCTCCGCCAGGATTAGCCTCGACTTACACGGGCGGCTCCTTGGGCAACGAGCTCGCGTCGGGCAACGGCAGCGCCGCAGCAGGCGACGACGAGGACGGGCAGAACCTTTGGTAACGACCCCACCCCTCCCTGAGCCCCCGCTGGCTCTCCCGGCCTTGCGGACGCCTCGGGATCCCGTGCCCGCCGGAGCTCGGCGCGGGGCCTGGCCACTGCGTTTTCGGCAGTCCCTGCCAAGGCGCGCCGAGGCCGGGTCCTTCCCTCCCGCGCTGCGGCTCCGGCCCCTGGCCCCCGGCCTCAGCGTGCGCCTTGCTCCCGGTTAGGTCCTGCATCCTCAGCGAGGTCTCCACCCGCTCGCGCTCCAAGCTTCCCGCAGGGAAGAACGTGCTGCTGCTGGGTAAGTGTCCCCCGCCTCGCCCCGCCCCGCCCGGTCCCCACCCCGGCTGGGGTCCAGGTCCTCCTGCCAGCTCGCTGACTCGCTCTCTTTGTGCGGATAGCCGGGCCCAGCCCCGCCCGGTCCCCCAACCTGCTGGTGACCGCTGAAAGAGAACCGAACCCTAGACCCCTGCCCCCTGCCCCGGGACCTGCGGGCACTCGTCCTCCCTTAGGTTCCTCCTCCACCTCCTCCTCCTCCTCCTCCGGGGATGTGGAGGTGGCCCTGTCAGCGTCCCCTGGAAAGGAGAGAATGCGATAGCTCATCTGAGGGCTGGGGTTTACCTGGAAAATAAGAACATTTTTTCTTTAGTAATAAAAATTCGTAGCAGAAGGCTCTTTGCAAGACCTCCAGTGCAAATGGCATGCCGTTAATATTTAATAGCTGACTCTTTGTATAATTGACAGGGAAGTTATAAATGAGACCTGGTGATAAATGTTCTAGATTCAGCGTTTTTTGAGTCCAGTGTGCTCATGTTGCAGCTGCCTTTTTAACTGTCATTTAAATTTTACAATTTGTAAAGGGCGATGGTACAACACCTTCCTAGTTCAGTTCCTTTCAGCCAAATGCATATGATACGGAGAAGTGGTCTGATGTTTCGGTTCTCCTGATGTATATTTTCTTGATTCTCTGGAGTTGTGTATTTTGTTTCTTTAGTGACTGTGGTTGGTTGGAAGTAGAGGTTTGAGGGCGAACAATTCGTCCTCAGATTTTTTGCAGGTTTAGCTCCTGAATCATTTGCAGGATAGACTTCTCCCATATTCTTTACATATTCTTTAGAAACTTTGGTATTGGTGTTTCAGTACTTTTTATTGGGGATGATTAATTTTAAAAACTTCGGTATTGGTGTTTCAAGACTTTTTATTATGTACATCTAAGAACAGGAAAGGAAACAAAGAAGTCAAATGCTCCTTGATTGGGTCCACAATTAAATATGAATGTTAAAGTAGAAAAATAATTTTTTTAAATGAACTGATACAAACTAGACTAAATGATTCTTGACGTTCTTTAGATTTACATGGAACTAGTTGAAAAATTGGATTTTACTTTTGTTTTATGTGACTGGAAGTACTTACTGTGTATTAGTCCTAGAATCACATCCCTAACAAATAAAAGCCCTATGATCTTAAGCAAATTGCTTCACATCTGTAAACTTCAGTTTCATCATCTTTAAAATGGATGTTATAGAAATAATAATGTTTGCCAACTAGAGTTTTGGGGAAGATTGAATGAGATAATGTTTGCAAAACAATAATAGCACAGTGACTTTTTGATGGATTTATCTTAATTAGAAAATATTGTGATCAGAACTCTGTAAAAATTGAATTAGTGCTCACGTAAGTGATATTGATAGGGTAGAGATGAGTTAGGATCTAAAAGCAAAAAGAATTCAGAAAGTGATTTAATTATTTAGACAAATCACTAGTAATTAAGCTAAAATGGATTTAAGATCATTGAAATTGATTATATTTTAATTACTCTCAATAAGACTTCTTTTCAAATACTGGCATTATAAAGGTAAGGTTCCTGAATTTTGTTTTCATTTTGTAAGTTCCCTCCAGTTATTCCTGTACATTAGATGTTAAATAGCTGGTTCTGTTTGTGGTGAAACAAACGTGACAGTTTTCTTGTACTTAATTTGCACTGAGAGTGTGCTTTTTTTTTTTTTTTTTTTTTTTTAACCTTCCTTTTGACACTGGGTTAGTACATGAAAGAAACTGAGTGTTCTTAGAGGTCCCAGACTCCACGCTTAAAATAGATTAAATTTCCTTTTTTTGTTTTTGAGTGGTCTTCAGTGGTATAAATTTCCTTTTTTCTTTCTTTTTTTTTTTTTTTTGAGTTGAATAGTTCTTAAAGCTTCATCTAGTATCAGGTTATATGAGCTTGAAATTTAATACTTTTCCTTCAGTACTATTGGGATTTTCATCAAAGTCCTTTTCAGCTTTAGAAGAAACTAATAACTGATTTTTATACTGATTACATAAATAGTGCTAATTTTTTAACATTCCTCTAAAGATATTTTGCCATCACATATTATGGCTGCATTTAGTCTTTGTTGGTGGTGGAAGAAATATACAAGTAGAGATAGTGATTTTCTTTGTTAGGAATTTGAGGGTGCCAGGAAGGAGGATGCCTAGCCCTGTCTTTCATGAATGAAAGTGGTCTCTGGAGTCCCATATTTAAGAAAACAAATCTGAGACTGTGATAAGGCTTTACATTTCCAGAAACAACCTAGAACAGGAATGATGATATGGGACTATGTATAGCCCCTTAACCCTCACCACCACCACACGTGCAAATTGCTGTTTAACCTTAGCTTGTTAGGGGACCTCTCTTCCTACTGCCTAATGGGAGAAAGGGGTCAGAACTAGGGATGTGTGAATGTGTCAGGGTCATTCTCAAAGCATTTTCATAGAAATCTCCTTTTACCTCCCTTCCTTGATCTGGAATGTGGATGTTAGTACAAATTTATAGACGAGGTAATGAATTTGAGACTTGTTAACTGAGTTTTCCAAGGTCATACAGCTGTTAAAGTTCATGTATTCTGTGACTCTGTTATGGCTTTGCAACTTGATGGAAATCCCTACAAGGGAGAAAGTGCCAGGGTACAGAACTCTTCCTGCTCAAAGGTTATCTTTGAACAAAAGTACTGGCAATTATTTTGAAGCAAAATCCAGATATTTATTACACTCTGGGATGTAGCTGTGGCACGGCACTTTTGTTTAAGCAGTCATTTAATCTACGTAGGTCTGACTCTTAGCAAATCCAGAAAGACCTTGACATCAGTGTTTAACCATTGGAGAGATTTTTGAGCATAGGTTTCAGTAAAGTCTTTTTAACATTAAAAGTGAGATTTCTTGTTGCTTATATTTTAAAAATCATCCTTTTAAGAACAACTTTTTCTTCTTTAATCTTTATACTTGATCACTTTTTACTATTTATTATAATTGTATTTTAATAGCTGCCTTTAAGGAAGTTTCTTGATTACTTTTCCATGTTTTGATGAACTCCTTAAGGAAAATAAAAATAGTAATTTCTAACATACAGAAATTATGTGGGCTAATCATGTATGTATATAATATATATATATATATATTCTGATTATTCCCTTAAAGATCAGGAAACAGACAAATTGCCCTAGGGTTACACAGCCAAAAAGAGGCAAAATAAAGAGGCAGTCTGGCTCTCAGAGCCAGTATTCTTAATCCATATACTGAACTATCTCCCTGTGGGAAAAGAGCTTTCTTTATAGGAAAAGTAAGAGGATGTCTAGCAGATATTAAAATATTTTCTTTTGAGTGTATCTATTTCAGTGCAGAAAAATTTCATTTAGATGGCTCTGCGCCTGTGGCTCAAGCAGCTGAGGTGCCAGCCACATATATCTGAGCTGGCAGGTTCTAATCCAGCCTGGGCCCGCCAAACAATGACAGCTTCAAACAAAAAATAGCCCGGCATTGTGGCGGGCATCTGTAGTCCCAGCTACTTGGGAGGCGGAGGCAGGAGAATGGCTTGAGCCCAGGAGTTTGAGGTTGCTGTGAGCTGTGATGCACTCTACCCAGGGTGACAGCTTGAGGTCTTGTCTCAAAAAAAAAAAAAAAAAATCTCATTTAGATTACTGAATTCAACGAAGATGTATTTGTAATCCTGGTCCCCAGCACAGTGCCTCTCTTTATGATTTTCATTCATTTAAGCCTGGTCTTTCTTATCTGTAAATTAAGCTATTAGAATTTAGCGGTCTCCTAAGCCTTGTCTGATTTAACATTGTATAATTTTTTCTTATTTTAAATCTTGTGAGTTGTTTTTTAAGAATGTTTTAAGGCACATTGCAGTTAGTTAATGTAGATGTAGGCTATTTAATTCCCACATGTAAGAAATCTAGATACATTTTTTTTTTCTTTTAAACTTAGTAGCTTGTGTTATTGCATATAGGAAAATTCAAGAGATACACAGTGTCACTGGACATGGTGGCTCACCCCTATAATTCTAGCACTCTGGGAAGCCAAGGGAGGAGGATCACTTGAGGTCAGGAATTCAAGACCATCCTGAACAAGAACAAGACCTGGTCTCTACTAAAAATAGAAGAAAAAAAAAATAGCTGAGTATTGTAGGGGCCTGTATTTTCAGCTCTTTGGGAGACTGAGTCTGGAGGATTGCTGCAACCTAGGAGATTGAGGTTGCTGTGAGGTAGGCTGATGCTAAGGCTCTCTGTAGCCTGGGACAACAGAATGAAACTCTTGTCTCCCAAAAAAAAAGAGATCTACACAGTAGAAGAACTTGAGAAATGATAAGAAAAATAACTTACAAGAGTTAGTTGAGGGAGTACATGGATTTTTGAGAGTGCTGATTTTAAAAATAATGAGTATTCATTTTGGAACTGTTAATCTTGTGAAAAGCTGAGATTAAAGATCCAGGATTTATGGGAAATAGATATTTTATTTTATTTTATTGACAGAGCCTCAAGCTGTCAACCCTGGGTAGAGTGCAGTGGCATCACAGCTCACAGCAACCTCTAACTCCTAGGCTCAAGCAATTCTCCTGCCTCTGCCTCCCAAGTAGCTGGGACTATAGGCGCCCACCACAACGCCCGGCTATTTTTTGTTGCAGCCATCTTTGTTGTTTGGCGGGCCCAGGCTGGATTTGAACCCGCCAGCTCAGGTGTATGTGGCTGGTGCCTTAGCCACTTGAGCCACAGGCGCTGAGCCGGTAAATAGATTTTAATTAGTTGAAGTATGTTACGGCTTTCTTTTGGCGTGTTTATGATTATGAATGATCTCATAATGGTTATTAGAATAGGATGTAATCATATACAGTAGAACCTCCATAGTTAACCACCTCCCTGCATTGACTACCTCTGTAAGTTGATCTAAATTTCATAGATTGGACATGTATCATATGTATGTATCAATCAGTACAGTAGGCTTAGTTCCTTATGTTGACTAGTTTGTTACGATTCCTTGGGTCAGTAACTTAACAGAGGTACTACTGAGCATAAAATCCAAGAGAGTATAACAAATTGGTCAATATATGGAGGTGATCAACATAAGGAACTTGGCATACTGTACTGATACATATGTATACATGTCTGATGTATAAAAATTAGAGCAACTTTTAAGGAGGTGGTCTCACAGTGTAAGCCAGCAAAAGCACCGAGAAAATGCAAAACAGAAAGGAGCCTTGAATTATGAAAAAGAAAAGACCAAAATTTGGTATGGGACTCTGTCACTAATAGTGAGTGATCATAGGCTAACTTTTTTGGGCCTTTTTTTTTTTAAATCAGCATAGTGGCTTTTAGAAAGACTTCACAGATTACCTCTTTGTTCATCAGACATTTATTAGAGGCATTCTGTGCATAGAGCACTTTACTGAGTCACCTGGGGTACTGGTAAGACTCTGATTCCTGCCCTCCAAGAGCTTATAAACTGCTTTGGGGAAAAAAACTTTAAAGTAGCCAGGTGTGGTGGCACGTGCATAGAGTCCCACCTACGCAGGAGACTGAGGTGGGAAGATCTCTTGGGCCCAGGAATTGGAAGCCAGCCTGGGCAACATACAGTGAAATCCCTGTCTCTTTAAAAGTAAACAAAACTCAAAAGTATTAAAAATCAAGTATGTCGGGCAGTGCCTGTGGCTCACTGAGTAGGGTGCTGGCCCCATATATTGAGGGTGGTGGGTTCAAACCCAGCCCAGGCCAAACTGCAACAAAGAAAAAAATAGCCAAGCTTTGTGGTGGAGCTCTTGGGCTCAAGCAATTCTCTTGCCTCAGCCTCCTAAGTAGCTGGGACTACAGGTGACCACCACAATGCCCGGCTTTTTTTGTTGCAGTTTTGCCAGGGCTGGGTTCAAACCCACCACCCTCAGTATATGGGGCCAACACCCTACCCACTGAGCCACAGGCACCGCCCAACTTCTTTTGGGAGATAGTTTGTCAAGAGTAAAGACTACAAGAAATCTTGATTCTTTTCATTCCAGTTCTAGAGCAGACTCAGACTCCTTTTAAAATATAGTTTCCCCAGATATCCTCACATGATGATTTAAATGGTTTGGGGGGGAGGGGGAGACCGTCTCGCTGTGTTGCCCCAGATAGAGGACAGTGGCGTCATCATAGCTCACTGCAACCTCAAACTCCTGGGCTCAAGTGTTGCAGGAAGACAAGGCCCAACGGAGAGCACCCAAACACCATTTTTATAAGAGGAAGGGCTGTATTAACCAGCCAGGAGCTTAGGGCATAGAAGAATTCCAAATGGCCGCGCTCCCGACTGACTGGTCTTTCCCTTTTTATTGACAGTCAAAAAGTTCCACCCCACAGGTACCCTTCTCATTGGTCAGTTTGAATCAAGCGGGAGATGCTATTCCCGCCCCTACAGAACTACAGGATTTCACAGAACTTGGAAATTTCCAAGTTTCGGGGAGTTAAGTTTACAAATTCCCAAGAGCTAAGTCACCACAGAGAGGACCCTGCATGTGTATCCTTGTGGTCTCCTTGAGAAGACCTGTTCTTCTAGATCTCACCCTTTTTAGCTATCCTCTCTCAAAGCAATCCTCCTGCCTCAGCCTCCTGAGTCTCTGGGACTACAGGGGGTGTGCCACAATGCCCTGCTAATTTTTCTATTTTTAGTAGAGATGGGTGGGGTCTGGCTCTTGCTCAGGCTGGCCTTGAACTCCTGACCTCAGCAAACCTCCCACCTTGGCCTTCCAGAGTCCCAGGATTACAGGCGTGAGCTATTACACCCAGCCTAAATTATTTTTATTATAAAGTCTAATGCTAATAGCTGCTGAGGTGAGTAGATATAAGTTTGGTTTTTTTGTTTGTTTGTTTGGCTTGTAGTTCCCAAACAACTGCACAATCAGAAATTATAAATTAAATGCCATAAAACTATGGGGCTGATAAAATTCAGAATACCAACATTAACTTAAAAAGTGGTGTTTTACTGAAATTAAATTCCAGTGTTGGGTTTAATAGTAGACAAATATTTTAAGTATTTTACTTTTCACTGGTTATTTCTATTTTAAGCATGATCATCATAGGATTGTCATTATCATAGATATTACTGTTTTTAACCTAATCTTTTGTTTTGATGGTCTAATAGTACATTATAAAATTAGTACCCAAAACTCCTTTAATGTCAAGTTCTTTTTTTTAATTACACAAAATAGTATATATTTTTCATGTATAATACATTTTGAAATATATGTACACATTGTGGAATGGCTAAATCAAGTAATTAAGATATGTATTGCCTTACATTGTTGTCATTTTTGTGATGAGAACACTTAAAAGCCACTCCTAGCATTTTTCTTTTTTCCTTTTTTAAGCATTTTTCAAGAATACAACATATTGTTAACATATAGTCACCATGTTGTACGCTAGATCTTTTGAACTTCTATTTAACTGAAATTTTATAATCTAACCTATTACCATATCCTCATCCCCCTCCTCCACTGCCTTCCCAGTCCCTGATAATCAGTGTTTTCCTCTCTATTTCTATGAGATTAATTTTTTTAGATGCTACATCTGAATAAGAGCATACAGTGTTTGTCTTTCTGTGTCAGGTTTATTTCACTTATCTCCTTCAGGTTCATCCATATTGTCAAAAATGACAGGATTTCCTGAGTAGTATTCCATTGTATGTGTACTATTTATACTGTGTTTTCTTTAAATGTTCATCTGTTAGTAGACACCTAGACTAATTTCAGATCTTGACTATTGTTACTAATGCTGCAGTGAACATAAGAGTTCAGATTATTTATTTTATATACTGATTTCACTTCCATCGTGTATCTTAATGTCAAATTCTTTACTACCTGTTAAGTTAACACTACTATGAACTGTTGGGAAATAGTTCATTAAAAAACCCAGCATAGGCTTGGTGCCTGTGGCTCAAGCGGCTAAGGTGCCAGCCACATACATCTGAGCTGGCAGGTTTGAATCCAGCCCGGGCTCGCCAAACGTCAATGACGGCTGCAACCACAAAATAGCCGGGCATTGTGGCGGGTGCTTGTAGTCCCAGCTACTTGGGAGACAGAGACAGGAGAATCGCTTGAGCCCAGGAGTTGGAGTTGCTGTAAGCTGTGATGTCACAGCACTCTACCCAGGCATTGAAGCTTGAGGCTCTGTCTCAAAAAACAAAAAAAAAACCTAGTGTAGCTGGCTACAGTGGGGGTGGGCCTGTAGTCCCAGCTACTCAGCAAGCATAGGCAGGATGATTGCTTAAGCCCAAGCAGTAGCTTGAATCTAACCTGGGAAATATAGTAAGACTCCTTTTAAAAAAAAACAAAAAAACAGTCTGTCCAGTACAATTGAATATGGTATTGACTGCTCTGGGAAGCTTTAGTTTGACATGCCTGCGTGTCCATTCTGTCCTCTGTTCTTGGCCTCACCTTGGCACCAGTAGTAGTATAAACACTAGTGCAGAGGTAGGCCCTGCAATCCGATATGGCAGCATTCAGATATAAAGGTGGTCATTCAGAAGATGTTATTCTTTTATATATACACACCACCACACACATACATACTTATTTATATATGTATAGTTTTAGCTTAACATGAAAATGAAAATAATTTTTAAATTCCCAGAGAACTGATGGATCTCTAGGAATAAGTACTTAGATCTAAGAAACTCTGTTTTATATCTATAAATACTAAGTCCATTTATATCTATAAATACTAAGTCCATGAATACTAAACTAACGTGTATCATTTAAATATTCACAGAATATTTAAGCCTTCACCTGGCTCGGCACCTGTAGCTCAGTAGCTAGAGCTCCAGCCACATACACTGGAGCTGGTGGGTTTGAACCCAGACTGGGCCTGCCAAACAACACTGACAACTAACAACCAAAAAATAGCCGGGCGTTGTGGCGGGCGCCTGTAGTCCCAGCTACTTGGGAGGCTGAGGCAAGAGAATCGCTTAAGCCCAAGAGTTTGAGGTTGCTGTGAGCTGTCACATTACAGCACTCTGCCAAGGGCGACATAGTGAGA
>CAUYPK010002478.1:0-30988 GCA_963574355.1 Loris lydekkerianus
TTTCAAACTTCCCAAAAACCAAACACACACCAAAAAAAAAAAAAAAAAAAAAAAAAAAAAAACAAAGAAGTGCCTGGACCATCACCATGAAGAGGTTGAGCTTTCTCATTTCTAATTTATAGTCTGAAGATAATGAGCAATTGTTAGGTTTTAAAGCCAGATTATAGTTGCATAATTAATAAACGCTCAGGTTTTGAATTTAGAATATCAATAAAAGGAAAACTTCAGAAAAATTAAATTTAACAGAATTTTAATTGAAGAAAGAACAGTTCACGAATCAGGCAGCCCCCAGAACCAGAATTCTTTCAGAGTAACGTTGGGTACTGACATGTGGTCAAATAACTTTTACAAATAGAGAGAGGAAAGTGAAATACAGATAACAGAAATGAGAACCAGAAACAGCTGTTTTGATTATAGCTGGGCATTTGCCTTATTTGAAATTGTTTCTAATAGTGACCTATGATTGGCTTACTTACAAAAGTAAGTTATAGTCAGCTTACCTATCACATCATGTTACAGTTAAATAGTATGGTAAAATCTTTATACCAAACTTAAAATTAATATAGAGTCAAGTCTAGGCCAAACTTAATTTATAATATTCTGGTTCAAAATCTTGGGTTATTCCCACTATTTTACCAATTTCATAAATAAATGCTATCACATTACCCCTAAAGTATGGTTATTTATTTTACAAAGCTTTCCATCTTTTACTTCTTTTACAAAGTAATAAGGTTTATCTTTTTTCTTCTTTTATTAACTTTTTAAATTGATGAAATTTGCATTTAAATTTCATCTATTGTAAACAAAGTTGTAATAAACTTTGTGCATTCATCTTTACACATACAATTACTTATATATCCATCAAAAACCTTGGTTGCAAACAAACAACAAAAACCTAGCTGTCTTAAGCAAAAGAGAATTAATTGAGGGGCTATTTATACCTCTCAGATGAATGAAACCTGGGAGAGTAGTTGGAAGATGGGCAGGAACTGAGTGAACTCCAGAGCTCTGGGCAGCAGGAAGCCTACCTAGCCATGGGTTTCAGCAGGACAATCCATTCAGCAGAGTAACTATAGTGAAATAAATAATCTCGACTCTTTCTTACCACCCATGAAGCATAAACTCATGACCTAAAATTCTGGGAGTCAGCTCTTGATTAGCAAAAATCATTTATTTTTATTTAAAATTTTTATTTCTAGCATTGTGATCTAATAAATATTTACTGAATTATTTCTATTTTAGAGAATTTATGGCAGATTTCACTTTTGCCCTTAGTCAAATTTTATAAATTATTTGTAATATTTGAAAAGAAGTAGGCTCTCTCACATTATAAAAGCTAATAAAATACCTCTTATATCAATTTTATTAAGTATGTGATTTATATTTTCATAGCCTTGCCTATTTTTCTTCTACATGATCTTTCATGAACCAAGAGATGTGAGACGGAATTTTTTACTTTGCTTTCTTCTTTCTTTCTCTTTTTGGGTTTTCTAGAGTTTTTGCTTTATGAAACTTGATTTTTTAAAATTTGATGCACAGAACTCATGGCACATTAGATATTATTTCCTCATGACCATATCATTTTAAAGTTATTTTTATAGTTGTTTCATAGTTTAAAGCTTGATTTTATACAGTAGTTTCTCAATATTTTTTCATTTAATTTGCATTTATCTTTTTTTATTCACTGTTTCAATCTTTATGGATCATTTTAAAACACTAGCACTTTGGGAGGCTGAGGCAGGAGGATCACTTGAGGCAAGGAGTTTGAGACCAGCTTGAGCAACATAGTGAGATTCTATCTCTACAAAACTAGAAAAATTGTCAGATAAGATGACATATGCCTATAGTTTCACTATTCAGGAGACTGAGGGAGGAGGTTCACTTGAGCCCAGAAGTTTGAGGTTGTAGTGAGCTATGATGATGTCACACTACACTCTAGCCCAAACAAGAGTGAAAGAGCCTATATCAAAAGAGAAAAGAATATTGCTTGAACTATGAGCTAATTAATAATATTTTGCCATCATAGGTTACTTTATTCTATTCATTTTGTTTATCCTAGTTCTTTGTGATTTCTATCACTCTATTTGATAATTTCCTTCCTTTCTTTTGATGTTTTCTCCCTATTACAGTTAGTTTTAATTTTAATGTTTATACCTCAGTACCACGAGGAATACGTTCGCCTCGTATGACCCCTCTATAGCCATTCTCCACCAATCCTCATAGATTTGCCTTTTTCAGAATAGCCTATCAATGAAATCATACAATGCAACCAATGGCATCTGGTTTAATTTATTTAGTAAAATATATTTAAAATCCATACATGTTGGAGGATGAATCAATAACTTACTCCCTTTTATTGCTGAGTGAATTTCATTATATCTAGGTACCACAATTTGTTTACCTATATATATTTAAGGACATCTGAGATGATTCCAGGATTTGTCAAATATGAATAAAGTGACTATAAACATTCATGTACAAATTAGGTCTTTAGTAAATACCTAGGAGGGAGATTGCTGAGTTATCTGTTAAGTGTGTGTTGAACTTTATAAGAAACTGTCAAAATGTTTTCCAAAATGACTCAGCCATTTTGCATGCTCACTAGCAATGAATGAGCAATTCTATTTCTTGCCAACATTTTGTATTATTACATTTGGGGGATTATTATTATTTTATCCATTCTAATAGATGTGTACAAGTATTACATTGTAGTTTTGCTTTGCATTTGCTCAATGATTAGTTATATTTGAATGTCTTTTCATGTAATAATTGCCATTGTCTTTAGTGGAGGGTCTATTCAGATCTTTTGCCCATTTCTCTAAACAGGTATTATGTTTTTGTTTTTGTTTTTAAATAGATTTATGGGGTACAAACAAAGTCTCATTAAATGGATATATTACATAGCAGTGAAGTGTGGGCTTTTAGAGTAGCAATCACATGAATAGTGTACACTGTACCCTATGTAATTTCTTGTCCCTAATTTGATCCTCTCACTCTCCCAAATTACCAGTTTTGATTACTCCATTCTTTATTTCCATTTGACATATTGTTTTTCCCTCTCTTGTAAGAATAGGTAGTATTTGATTTTCTGCTTCTTCTGAGTTATTTCACTTAAAATAATGTCCTTGAGTTCCTTCCATTTTGCTGCAAAAGACAAGATTTCATTCATTTTCATGGCTGAGTAGTATTCTTTGCACCACATTTACTTTATCTGATTACCCATTGGTGGGTATATGTAGATTCATTTCATATCTCTACTATTGTGGATAGTGCTGTGATAAACATATTAGTGTAGATATCCTTTTCATATAATGATTACTTTTCCAGTGATGGGATTTCTGGATAAAATGGTAGTTATAGTTTTAGTCCTTCAAGAAATCTTTGTATGGTTTTTCTATCAAGGTTGCAATAATTTACATTCCCATCAACAGTGAATAAGCATTCCTTTTTCTCTGTAATCTCACCAATACCTGTTTTTTTTTTGCCTGTTTTTATTTTTTATTTTTATTTTTTTACAGTTGGATCTTTATTTAAAAATCTGATCTGCCAATTTAGCATTTTCCACCAACTCAGGGAGCAGAAAACTTCACAGGACTCACAATCTTTTGCTTAGGTGCTACCTTTCTGGGTACCTTAGCAGCAGCCATTGCATTCTTTGCAATGACTACTACAATGGTATTCTTTGTGGTTTTAATTTGCATTTCTGATGATTAGTGATGTTGAGTATTTTCTTTCATATTCGTCTTGGGCCATTGGTAACTTTTCTTTTGAAACTATTTGTGTTTTTTGCCCACTTTTTAATGGAGTTATTTTGTGGGGGACAGTGGTGCTGTTGAGCTGTTTTTGGTACTTGTAGATTCTAGATGATAGTCTTCTGGGAAGTTCTTGCCCAGACCATTGTCCTGATTCATTTCTCCAATCTTCTTTTTTAATGTTGAATAATTTTAGGTCTTAGACTTAAGTACTTATTCCATTTAGATTTTATTTTCATATATGGTAAGAGATAAGGGTCCAGTTTCATTATTCTACATATGGATAACCAGTTATTCCAACACCATTTATTAAAGAGACTATCTTTCCCCTACTGTATGTTCTTGGTATGTTTGTCACAGGTAAGTTCACTATGGATGTGTATATTTATTTCCAGATTATCTATCCCTGTTCCATTGGCCTAAATATCTATTTTACACCAGTGTCATGTAATTTGGTTACTATAGCTCTGTGGTATTTGAAGTCAGTTAATGTTATTCTATTTGCTCTTTTTTTCTTGGGATAGCTTTGGCTATTCTGGATCTTTTGTGATTCCATATAACTTTTAGGATTTTTTTTCTATTTCTGAGAAGGATGTTACTGATATTTTGATGGGAATTGCATTGAACCTATAGGACATTTTAACAATATTCATTCATCCTATCCATGAGCATGAAATATGTTTCACTTATTGTTTCTTCATGAATTGCCTTCATCAATGTTTTAAAGTTTTTATTATATCTTTACTTCTTTGGTTAAGTGAATTCCTAGGTATTTTATTTTATTTGTAGCTATTATATGTGGGAATACTTCCTTGGTTTATCTTTCAAATTGTTGCATATAGAAATGTTGCTGACTTTTGTATGTTGATTTTCTATCATGTAACTTTATTGAATTTGTCTATCAGTTCAAATAGTTTGTGTGTGTGTGTGTATGTATGTTTATGTGTGAGTCTTTAGGTTTCTGTAGATGAGATCATATCATTTAAAAACAAGGATAATTAGATGTCTTCCTTTCCAATTTGGATGCTTTTTATTTTTCGCTTGTCTGATTTCTATACCTAGAATTCCCAGTATTACATTTAGTAACAGTGGTGAAAGTGAGCATCCTTGCCTTATTCTACATCTTAAAAGAAATTCTTTTGGCTTTTCCCTATTCAGTATACTACCTGTAGGTGTGTCATATATGGCCTTTATCATGTTTGATAAGTTTCATCTATATCCAGTTTTTTGAGATTTCTATCCTTGTTGCAGAGTTGGAAGGAGCTATAACATAATGGGCTGAGAATTCCCCAAGCAGGAACTTTGCTGACTATCCAGGGTCTAGACACTAAGGGAGAAATGACATGAGAAATTCACATGTAGAGTTTCTGTAAAAAAAAAAAAAAAAAAAAGTGTTGAGACTCAGAGAGATGGACACTGTATCAGCCTAGACGAAGGCAACCAGGTGCCGCCCTGATTTAAAATCTCAGGAGATTTTATTAAGATTTTAGGGCATGTTTACAGAATGAAGAAGTAAAGCATTAATAGACTCATGACTCGATCATGCAGATGGTGTTTTGATTATGAAAACAGTCACAGGGTGGAGACACTAAATTATAGAACAATTCTTAAGGGCAGAACTCAGTAGGTAATAAACAAAGTTGCCTGAGAGTATGAAAGAGGAATCTTTGGGGTTATAGCCTTCAGGAGTAATTTTTGGGTAATTTTTAATACCTTTCTAATGCTGCTGATATCCTGTCTCTGCTAATTTACTGAATTTTACTCAGATGTCCCCAAACTATTTTTCATCTATTTTGGCAAACATTCCAACTCCTCTGCCACATTCCTTCTGACCTCCTGGCCCCAATAGATGTGCTGAGGAGGCCCAGGGCCATTCCACCAAGTCCTCTGGAATGTCTACCTGCACTACATTTTCACTCACATACCATGAAGAGATGTTGAATTTCAACAGTGAATTTTCAGCATCATTGAGTTGATCATATAGTTTTTGTCCTTCATTCTGTTTATATGATGTGTCACATTGATTGATTTTTTTATATACTAAACCATTGTTGCATTCCTGGAGAGAATCCCATGTGATCATGATGAATCTTTTTAATGTGTTTTGAATTCAGATTGCTAATATTTTATTGAGGATTCTTTCATCTTTGCTCTTCAGAGATATTGGCCTATTGTTTTCTTTGTTGTTGTTGTGTTTTCAATGTGATACAGACCTCTTAGAATGAGATTGAGAGTATTCTTTCAATTTATTGAAGTAATTTAAGTAGGATTGGTATTAGTTCTTCTCTCAGTGATGCCATCAGGTCCTAGGCTTTGCTTGGACAGGAGACTTTTTATATTCATTACTTGTTATCGGTTTGTTCACATTTTGAGTCTCTTCCTGATTCACTCTTGGTAGGTTATATGAGTCAATCTTGGTAGGTTAATTTATTCATTTCTTCTGGATTTTCCAATTTATTGGCATATAATTATTTATAGTATTCTCTAATGATCTTTTGAATTTGTGCAGTATCAGTTGTAGAGTCTCCTTTTCTAATTTTTATTTGAGTCTTCCATTTTTTTCATAGTCTTACTAAAAGTGTGTCTATTTTATCTTTTTTAAAAAATAACTTGTGTTTCATTGACTTCTTTTGTAGTTTTATTCAATTTCATTTATTTCTGCTCTGATATTTATTAGTCTATTTCTTTTCTTCTACTAATTTGAATTTGGTTTGTTCTTGTTTTTCTATTTCTTTGAGATGCAGCATTAGTTTGTTTATTTGAAACATTTCTATTTTTTTCTATGTTGGCACTTACGGCTATAAACTTTCCAGTGATTACTGATTTTATTCTATTCCATAGATTTTGATATGTTGTGTTTTTATTTTTGTTGTGAGAAGTTGTTTAATTTTCTTTTTAATCTGTTCATTGATTTACTGATATTTCAGGGGCATATTATTTAATTTCCATTTGTTTGTATAGTTTCCACTGTTCCTTGTGTTATTGGTTACTAGATTTATTCTATTGTAGTCAGAGAAAATACTTGATATAAATTCTTTCTTTTCAACTTTTAAAGACTAGTTTGTGGCCTAAAATATTGTCTGTTTTTGAAAATTATCCCTGAGCTGAGGAGAATAACGTGTTTTGAAGCTGTTTGATGAATAATTAATCACATGTACAATAAGTATCTATTGTATCCATTTGATCCATTGTGCAGATTAAGTCCAATGATTCTTTGTTGATTTTCTGTCTACATGATCTGTCCAATGCTGAAAGTGGAAAGTTGAGGTCCCCAAGGATTATCGTATTACAGTCTATTTTTCTCATTAGCTCTGATAATATTTACTTTTTATCTCTGGATGCTACAATGTTGGATGCATATATATTTATAATTGTTATATCCCTTTGCTGAATTGGCCTTTATCATTGTATAATTACTTTCCTTTTCTCTTTTTATGGTTTTGCCTTGAAATAATTTTATCGGATGGGAGCATAGTTACTCCTGTTGTTTTTGGTTTCCATTTGCTTAAACATCTTTTTCTATCCCTTTATTTTTAGTCTGTATGTGTTTTTATGTAGAAATGTGTTTCTTGTAGATAACATATCATTGGGTATATGCACCGTATGTCTTTTTTTAAATTTCATATTAATATAAGGGTACATACATTTAGGTTACATTGTTTTCATTTGCTAGGTACAGTCCAAATTGTAGTTCACTCTATTTGTTTTGATTAGAGAGTTTAGTCCATTGACTTTCAGTGTTGTTATTGGTAAAGACTTATTATTGCCATGTTGTTATTTAACTTTAAGGGGTTATTGTGGTTTTCTATTTCTTTGTTCCTTTCTTCTTTTATCCCTTTGTTAAAAGTGATTTTTCTCTTGTAGTGTATTGTTATTTCTTCTTTTTATCTTTTTTTTTTTTTTAGCAGTTTTTGGCTGGGGTTGAGTTTGAACCTGCGACTTCTGGTATATGGGGCTGGTGTCCTACTCCTTTGAGCCACAGGCACTGCCCAATTTCTTCATCTTTTATGTATCTGTTTTAGGTTTTTTATTCAGGTTACCATGAGGTTTGCTAAAAATATATATATTGTATAACCATTTCTTTTGATCATATGACAACTCTGGTTACAAATAAATAATCATGAATAAATCCAATAAAATTTCTATGCTTGAACTCCATCCTCCTCACTTTAAAACTTTATTTTCATTCATAATTTTTTTATTTTTTAAATTTTTACATATACATGTGTTTATTAGGTTTCCATTTTTTTTGCCTTCACAAAATTAAAAAGACCTAAATTTTAATAACAATAACAACATTTAAAATAAGGACTAGAAACAAAAACCCTGTAAAGAACAAATGAACATAAATATGTTCAGAAAAGGAATCAGACAATTGCTACATCAATTAATGTAAATACTACATTTTTATAGTATCTATCTGTCAAAAAGTTTTGATTACCTTTGATAGGTTTGTTTTTTAGTCTTCCTACTCAAGATACAGATAGTTTATATACTGATGACAACATCAGAGTATTCTGTATTTGTGTATGTACTGTTAGTACTGAGTTCCACATATATCTTCAGATGAATTCTTATTGTTCATAATATCCTTTTCTTTCATATTTAAAAACTCCTTTTGCCATGTGTTATAATACAGGTCTGGTTTTGATGAAATCTCTCAGCTTTTGTTTGCCTGGGAACATCTTTATTTCTCCTTCGTTTGTAGGATAAAATATTCTAGGATTAAAGTTTTGTCCTTCATTATTTTGAAGGACACTCTCTCCTGGCCTATAAGTTTTTCACTGAGAAGTCTGTCACCAGACATATTGAAGACTCTTTTATATGTATTTTTTTCTTTTTGCTTAATTCTCTTAGGATACTTACTTTATCTGCAATATTTGAGAGTTTGATTACTCTAATTAACTTGATTGAGTACTAATTGATTAACTAATTAACTTGATTGAGTACTAATTGATTACTAATTGTCTTGTTTTGATTACATTTGCTTGGTGTTCCCACGCTTTCTTGTACCTGAATGTTAATATCTTTCTATAAATTTGAAAAGTTTTGTGTTATTACTTCTTTGAGTAAACTTTCCACTCCAGTCTCTCTCTCTTTCTACCTCCCCTGAAATGTCAATAACTCTAGATTTTCCATTTGAGGCTATTTTCTAGATCTTATACCACACTTCATTTTTGTTTTTCCATGTATTTTCAAATAGCCTGTCTTTAAGCTAAATAATTTTTTCTTCTGATTGGCCAATTCTCTTGGTAAGAAATTCTGATACATTTCTTAGTATAACAATTGAATTTTTCATCTCTGGGATTTTTGCTTGATTTTTGAAAAAATTGTCTCAATCTCTTTGTTAAATTCCCTGATAAGCTTCTGAATTCCTTCTCTATGTTGTCTTGAGGTTTGTTAAGCTTCTTCAAGGCAGCTAGTTTGAATTCTTTCTCTGAAATGTAACCTATCTCCATCAGTCCAGGATTTGTCACTGGTATCTTATTTACTTCATTCGGTTAGCTCATGTGTTCCTGGATGTTCTTGATGCTTGTGGGCATTCACCAACATCTGGACACTGAAAAGTTAGGTATTTATTTTAGTCTTTGAAGTCTGGGTTTGTTTGAACCCGTCCTTCTTGAGAATGCTTTTCAGATATTCAAGGGCCATGGAGTGTTGTGATCTTAGTCTTTGATCACTGTAGCTATAGCTAGCATTTTTGGTGACCCAAGCTCAGGAATGTTGTGACTCTTCCAGACTTCCTATGGTACCACCATGATGGATTTGTGTAAGACATAGGAGAATTTCCTGGATTACTGGGCAATTTCTCTTACACTTTTTTCTCATTTTCTGTGCTGGACTGCTTGACTTGGGAGAGCAGTGATGTGTGGGCACTCCTTCATGGCCACAACAGCTAGAGTGCACTCGGTCAAACCTATAGCCAGCCCAGTCTCACTCAAAGCCCATGATGACTATTGCCTGGCTAATGGTTATGTTTATTGAAAGGTCAAGAGCTTTTTGGTCAGCAATTGATCAATCCTGGCAGGACTGCATCATTCCCTTTAGTGCAGCATGTTTCTTTATGGCCCAAGGTGGGTCTAGAAATGCTAGCCAGGATCTAAATCCTGGAATCAAGAGATGTTGGGCATCTTCTCAGTATTTTATTTTACTATGACTATGGTGATCCCCAAATTTCAAAACAAAATCCTCTGTACTCTCTCCTTTCCTTTCCCAATGTGAAAGAACACTCTCCCTGAGATTAAATGCTTGGAGTTCTTAGAGGGGTGATAACACAGGCACTGGCTTGTCTATGACCACTGGTGTCTCATTGGGTCATGTGCACCCCAAATTCACTGGCTCCAAGCCAACATAACTATGGACTTCAGGTTTTGTGGCCTAACTGCCCTGTGTATTTATTCAAGGCCCCAGGCCACTTTGTATCAGCCAGTGGTAGGGTTAGTAAAACTCAGGTCTCATATCAGAAGATTTCACTCTGGGCTTGTGTAAATGGGCCCCAGCAGAAACTTCTGCCCTCTGCTGTATTCACTGGTGCTAGAGTTCCAATGCAAAGTCTAACAATCACATGAGCCTCCCAATCCCCACACACAGATTCTGTCTGTGCTTGGTGGTTGGTGCAGCACTACTAGGGAATCGGGAAGGGAGACATAGACAAGGCATAATTATCTTTTCTGCCCTCTTCAGTGCTTCTTTCCTTGATATAATGTTAAAACTAAGTATCCTGATCTTGCACCTGATTTTTGGTTCTTCTAACATTGCTTCCCAGCTTCCATAAGTGCATTTGGTGTTCTACAGAGGGAAAATTGCTGGAGGTTTCTATCTCCATCCCCTTTTGAGCACACAGATTCTGCATATGTGTTGACGTTATATTTTAATATCTCATTATTTTACTGCTATTATAATTAATATTGTTCTTTTTCTAATTTCAGGCTCCAATTACAAATCACTAACATAAAAGGAATACATTTTAATGCATTGTAAAAGGGATTGATTTTTATAGATTGACCTGGTATTCTGCACCTATATTAATCTCCCTTATTAGTTCAGAGGTATTTTTTGTGGATTCTTTGGGATTTTCTACATATACATTCAAGCTGTCTCTAAATACAAATAGTATTATTTCTTCCTTTTTACTCTTAATATCTTTTATTATACTTCTTTTTCCTTCCTTATTGTGCTTCTTAAGTCTTCCAATTTGATATTAAATAGAAATGGGGTAAGAAAATATCCTGACCATACTTATAGTCTTTGGGGAAAAGACTATTATGTGTGATTATCAATACTGTGGAATAAGGTGTAGATTTCTTGTATATGCTTTCCATTAAGGATATTCCCTTCTAGTTCCAGTTTGCTGAGAGTTTGTATCATGAACGGGTGGAAAATTTGAGTGAATGTTTTCTGTTATTATTGAAGTGATAATATGATTTTATTATATGCCCTAATGTTGTAAATTATAATAATTGATTTTTGAATATTGAACCAGCCTGGCATTCCTGAAATGAACCCTACTTGGTTGTGATAATTATCCTTTTTATATATTACTGGATTTGGTAAGTTGAAATTTTGTTAAGGCTTTTATGTCTATGTTCTTGAAGAATACTGAACTGTAATTTTCTTGTAATAACTTTGATTTTAGTATTTTGATAATGCTAGAATCACTTCTTTGCCAATTTGCCATGGCAATGAGCCTATTCACTGTGAATATATCCTGTTTTTTAAACTTTCTTACTCTGTAAACCTATCTTTCTCCTCCTCAATAAACATTTTTTCATGCTTGTATTAAAAACAAAAAGGATAATACTGAAATCATGGAATGAACTGTGAACTATTCCCCTTTTTGTCCTATTTCACAGAATAAATTTTGTATAAATCTTATTATTTATTTCTCACACATTTCGTATAACCCACCAGAAAAAAGCATCTGGGATGGCAATCTTTTCTTTTTTTCTTTTTAAAAATTTTTTATAACAAATTAAATTTTCAATAAATACAAGGTAATTTAAGTTATTTCTTTCTTCTTCAGTGAGACTTAATTGTAATTGTTTTTTCCTTTCAAAAAATTGTTAAGTCATTTAACTTGTGAAATTTATGGGCACAAACTTTTTGTAGTATTCTCTTATTGTTCTTTTAATGACTTTGAGATGAATGGTGATGTTTTCTCTTTCATTCCTTATATTGATAATTATTTCTTCCAGCTTTTTTCTTTGCCAGCCTGGCTACAGATTTTTTAGTTTTATTGACTTTTTATATAGCCAATTTTTGGTTCAATTGATATTCTCTATTTATTTTCTGTTTTTAGCTTTATTATGTTTTCCTTCCCCTTCTTTTGTGTTTAATTTGCTCAATTTTCTGTAGTTTCTGTAGGGGTAAGCCCAGGTTGCTGGTTTTAAATAACTCTAATTTTCTTAATATAAATGTTGAATGCTATAAAATTTTCCCTAGGTATTGCTCACCTGCCTCTCATAAACTGTCTTTCATTTTTATTTAGATCAATATTTTACAAATTCTACTTGTTAAATATTTTTGAGTTATTTAAATGTGTGTGTCCAATTTCCAAATATTTGGAATCATTTCTAGGTATCCTTTTATTATTAGTTTGTGGTCCCATTAAAGAATGTTTGTGGGAGTGTATCTATATTTTTACAGTTTATTTTATGACTCAGAATATAGTCTAGCTTTGTGTATGTTCCAGGTGCATTTTTCTGTTTTTAGTGGAGTGCCTTACAAATAACAATTAGACCAAGTTGGTTGATAGTTTAGGCTATTTATATCCTTACTGATTTCTGCTTATTTGTTCTATCAATTGCTAAGACAGAAATGTTAGAATCTCCAACTATAGTAATAGACTATTTTTACTTCACACATTGTGAAACCCTACTTATAAGTATATAGAAGAAATAAATATTTTCAAAAAGAGAACGTTAAGAGTTTATAGTGATTTAAAATCTTATATCATTATATTTGATTTCAGTTCAAATTTAAAATTAAAGAGTATGGATTCTAGTTATTTGATTGTATATTCATTAGCTTTGTTTCTCTTTCTTACAATTGTGTTTTTATAACTCATTGAAAACATTAATGTTTATCCTTCTCTCATCAGTAAGAGTATCACTTTACATATGTAGTGGCCATCTTACATTATTTTTCTGTGAACTGTTCACATATTTTGCCCATTTTTCTCTTAGTCTTTCATTTCTTAATTTTAGTTTTTTATATTCAAGAGATTTTTAAACCAATTTTTTTCTTATTTAGTTTGGTACAGATTTTCCAAACTCAAAATTTTTTATTTTGTCTTTTTCAATGCTTTTTAAGTTATAAATTATTTGTAATATATTCAAAATTACTTATACTTTCTTTTATTACTCTGGATTTTGAATCATAGAGAAAAATTTTCTATTTTCATTACATAATGGAATCCATCCATTATTTTCTACTTACCTTCATAGGCTTTTATTATAGAAAACACATAGCTCTCTCAGCTATTTGGAGTTTGTCTACAGTATGATGAAAAAAGTTTCATTGTTTTTTCAAATGACTATCCAGTTTTCTAGTATTATTTACCAAAAAGTTAATCCATTCACTACTAATTTGAGATGCCATCTCTTTCATATATTAAGATACCCTGTGTCTTTGTGTCTATTTTATTCATTTAGCTTTTCTTCAATTTATCCGTAGGTCTATTGTTGAGCCAATAAAATACTGATTTAATTATAGAGGCTTTGTAAATGGTAGGCCTGTTTCCCAAATGGCTTATCTCTTTCAGAGTTTTTCTAACTATTCTTGTGTTTAAGAATAGCACTGTCTTCAAATTGTCTAGCTACCAAAAAGGAATATATAAATATACTGTATTGGGATCTGATTTAATCAAATTTATAGATTTATATAGAAAGAATTGGCATCTAGCCAATATTCTTTGGTTTCCCATGAATATTTTACTTTTCTGATTGTTTAAGTCAAGTTTTGTAGTGGATAATTATTTCAATTTTTTTTTTTTTATTTTATAGGTTTGTATAGGTTGGAAAGCATTTAAGTCTATATCTAGCTTTATTTGTTTCTGATTTTGGTTGGAGGATATGAAAGATAACCCTGGCCTTTTTAAATTTGTGTTCAATGATTGTCTTCTCCTGCTCCCTAATCAATGAGGCCTTCCCTATTTTCAGCTTTTCAAAAGAATTACTATTCCTCTAAGACCACAGTTTCATCCCCTATAATTTTGAAACCTCATCCAAACACTCAAGTAACAAACTGCAATGTACTCTGTTCCCAAAGTAGGTTAAAATACACAGGAATCTCTGCTTAATGCTTGTGTTTGGAGCTGGTGGAACTGTAAGAAAATTAGGAGGAAGAAGATTGACATGTAAACTTAATAAGGTGAGTTCAAGAAGTTGTAATTTGGTTTATGAAGCTCTGAAAATGTCAGCAGACTGCTCTTCATTTAACTTCATGCACTCCTTTCCCACCTTGTAGATTGTATCTCTCCTGGGCGTAGATTATGTCATCAGAACATCCTGACATAAATTTCCCTTCATTTAAGTTCACAGGCAATGTTCAGGAAGACTGCCATTATGAATCCTCACAGTGAAAGCTGAATCACATGGAGTGCTGAAGGGTGTGGAAAACAATCATGAACTGAATTGCAGGTATTGTTCTGATGGTGTGAAAGGGGCTTTTAAGTATATTAGTTATATTCCGGTGAAAGCTAAGTTATCAGTTCATTCAAAATAAAACAGCCATTATGCAAAAACTGTGACACAGAAGGAAAGAAGATAATAATCCTTTTGTTACAAACATCTAGGCAAATAAGTCAAGATTCAATCAGGGTTCCCTGAAAGAAATGTTAAGTATTAGAATTAATGGATTCTTTAAAAGAATTTTGAATATTATAAAGGTGCTAAAATGATATGAAACTATTCTACCTTCTTTTCCCTCTTTCTTATACCAATATGCCTCCCTAGAAGTTAAATATCTGTCTCAATTAACTTTATTTCTAGCTGTTATCAAGCCCCCAATTAACAAATAGGACAGAAATAAATGGTCACCAAAAATTAATAATACATGTTATCATCTATTCTCCATGTTGGGCAGTGACTAAAAATTGTCTCTCCAAGTATTTTTTCATAAACTCTTAGGCAGTTGGAGATTAATATTTCTGTGCTTTTAGGTTATTTTAATATTGATCATGGCTTGTCTACATTAACAAGGTATTGGGTCAAGTAAAATAATATGTATTTGAGAGTCAGAGCTGGGTTTTATTTACATGTTAAATCTGTTTTGGTTGTGGTATCAGGCAAAGTAGCTTTTCTGGAAAATGGGGAAAATAACATTTATCTTAAATACTATGGTTAACATTAAATGAGATAATGTATGTTCCAAATGGATGGATCCTTGATGATCAAAAATATAATTGTTCTTTATATGGGTAATTGTTTACCACCTGCTCCATATTCACTCTCCTTTTTTCTTTTTAATCTCTCTCTACCTCTTTAGAGAAGTATTGGTCTATATAAGTTTATAAATATTTGAATGAGGAGAGGAGCCTTATAGTCTTTGGTCCAATGGAGAGCTTAAATACTCCAAAATTTGAAAACTATTACTCACCAACTAAATTCTATAAAGACAAAAATTCAGATCATGTCTTTAGGTTCAGGACTCATTAGGATGAAGTACAGTTGATAACCTCTAAGTTGGGTGGATATTGATGTTAGAACAAAGACTGAGAGGAGAATTAACTCATTTGGTTGTCTTCCTTTGAAACTTACCTAGAAACCACCTTCCCTACTCTATCAGCTAATCTCCAGCACCTCAGGGCTTCACTTTCTTTGTGTTGTGCACTTGGCAATGAGAGTGAAGACTCATTTATCGAAATCATACTAAGCACTGGCCATGCAGTTACTCACTATTTCATAAACTTACTCTATGATGTTAGTACTATTATTCTTCCTATATTATAGATGACAAATCTGAGATACCCTCTTATCTGTTAAAAAATTGCATGAAAGGTAAACAGTACATTCAAGCATTGAACTTTTAAATTCCAATGCATAAAATCATTGCCCTATTATTTTAATGTTGCTTTTAGAAACTCATGATAAAACTTTTGGCCCTGATCAATGAACCACAAAGGAATACTGGACCAAAAATAAAACCTCACTTTTTCCTCTAGCTTTGGATATTGTTATACAGCCTTTATATAGAAAGCAGGTTGTCATTAACCTTTTTAATGATCTTTAAGAGCTCTGTAGACGAACATTATAATGACTCCTTAGTTTTGTCCTTCTCTTTCTCCTTCCTATTAAAGGAGTCTAAATCTCAGAATTCCAGATGTAGGCATATTTACAATTTCAGTAATCAGAGCAAACCATTTCTTTTATTAGGACCTTGGTTTCCTCAGCTGAAAATGAGATGGAACACTATGTTCACTAAGATGCTTTTTAGTTCTAAACATATTTTTATTCCTTAATGTAAAATAAAATCATTTCTATCTTTTTTCCCTTAGCCTCATTTTGAAACCATTCATTCATGTTTAAAACACGTTTTGAAACCTTCAACAGATCCATATATATGAATAATTAATGAATATTAGTGCAAATATATGTGTGTATTTATTTCATATGCGTCCAGAAACAAATACCAGTGTATATGCTATATACGCTATATATACTGTATGAGTATGTGAGAGAAATGCAGTGTTTTATTGACTCAATGAGAACTCACCTACTATGAAAACTGAAAGTCTACACACAATCTTAAAAATAATGCATGGCATTACTTAAAACATGGAGAAGGGAAAAGAAGCATGTATAAGAGGTTTGAAAGTCTATTTAATTTCCATCTTTATATTCAAAAGCTTTAAGGCTACCAAACCATTATGATCTCAGTTATTTATACTTTTTCATTTTTTATTTTTTTCAGGCAAAAGAGGACTTAATTTTGGGATATAGTGAAATTTTATAAATGAGTTAACATTTATTGAAAAATTACCACATTCCTGAGTCTGCAGTGTGCACTTTGCTCAATTATTTTATTTAAAGTTCACAGTGTGACCCACAGAGATTAAGTATCTGCAGCATAGGAAAAGGACTCAGAGGTTAAAACTTTGCTATTCCTTCCACAACTAGTAAGTATCAGACTTGGAAGTTGAATTTGATTCCATCTGGACCCGGAGACCAAGATCTATCTATAGCAAAACAATAATAGTGATTTTGGTATTAGAGAAAACAGAGTTATCACTGATTTCTTCCCTATAGTAACATTGTATTGACCCTTTGACCTAGTTCTTCCTACTTCCTAGTACTTCATTTACAGAATTATATGTAATCTTACAGCATTTGAAAAATAAAAAGGAAAATTGCACATTACTTTGAAAGTGGCTGATACAATTTACCACTGGTAGATTTAATGTAGGGAGAATATTCAAGAGCTGTATGTTGATAAAAGTTGACAATTCCTTTTGTGGTGTTGGAATGCCTTAATAGCTGGCCCAATAAGTCTGAGGGTCCTGGAACTTAGTAAGGCAGGCTTTTGGGTCTTCTCTTTCAAGCTACTAGGCCAGGCTGCTGAACAAAGAAAAAGGAATGGTACTTATTTATATTTTGGAAGCTACAGAAATAAACTGCAACCAAAATGATGAATGGATGGGGACAGGAACTTCCCAAATAATCCAGAGATTATTTTTAAAATAAACTGGAAAAATGAATTTTGTATGAGATTTCAGGCCTTGGAGGATGGTTTTTAGTGAGGATAGAGAAAAGAAAGTTCATAAATATTTAGCAATTTATCCTAACACTGAGGGATTTGCCAGACACTCAGCAGATATATCTGTATTTAATTGATGCACTAACTTTTTGTGGTGTCCTCATTTCAGATGTGAGGAAAACTGAAGTACTGAATGATGCCATCACTTTCTCAAGGTAAAGTAAAACTGTGACTTTTGTCATGTCTGCCTTGATGATTCATGTGATTTTTAAAGGTTAACTTTATAATGACCTCCTTGTTTATTTTTTTTCTCTCTTTTCTCTTTTCTCTTTTCATCATTTCAAGGACTCTAATTTATCATATTTTTAAAAAGACTTTTAAAAAATCTTTAATAATTTTGATTTAGAAACCAGTATAATGTTTCAACCAAGACCTTTTAGGTTTTCCCCCTAGTAAATCACCACCTATGCCCTTCCCCAGGATCCTTCCACACTCTACTTCCTTCACTCTTTCTTGTCTCATAGCAGAGCTAGTTAGAGTGCAGAAGGTTGCCTTGACACAGACATAAGCCATGTAACTTATGTGAGACATCACGTTTCTTTTCATATCATAATTACAGGTGCTTGCTGGAGAATAATTAGCAAGATAGGTGCCTTATAATTTGGAGAACTATCTTCCAGTTGATCACTTTCTTATAGCAGCATTCTTTCTGACAGGCATGTCCATTTTTCAAGTTTAAAAATCACACTATCAGGTGACTTAAAAGAATTTGATTTTAGAATAAGGAGAATACTATGAGAGAGCACAAAAGTTGAAATGAGGATTATAATTAACCCACCTCTAAAATAATAGGTCCCTATAGTTTCTTCAGTGCCAATTATGTTGGGTGTTGAAATGTCTCCTTGATAAAATGAAGCGCTTGCTTCCCAGTCATTGAGAGTGGACCAGAAATTGGTGACATTGCTGCCACCCTACTCATAGCCGACATTCTTGATTGCAGAAAATGTTCTGGAATCTGTCATTGTTTTAAAATACCAACTGGAAGGCTATTTCCTCATAGTCAATGAATAATTCATTGAATATTTCAGATAGTGAAGTCTCTAAAAATAGCAGGAAAGTAAAATGACCTGATATAAAACAAAAGCCTTACTATTTCTAATTATTATTATTTATTAAAGATAATGTCAGGAAAACTAATTTCCTAAAGATTTTGCTTGTTTCATTGTATATTAATGACTTCACAGCAAAATTCCAAGTACTTTTAAACAATTGGACAAGTGACGAACTTATTGTTATAATATTGCCTTACTTCTTAAAATCTGAGTACAGATGAGATCTCACTTTCGTCTCACACTTACCTGGATGCCTTAACATGAATGATACTCTTGAATACTAGACCAGAGTAGGAGGGATTGAAATATAGATTGAAAAACCTTGGGAAGGTGCTGAGATATTAAGTAATAGCTTTTTTTTTTTTTTTCATTTTGAAAGTGGGTTTTCTGTTCTGTTAAAGAGAAAACTCCTAATTTGATAATGATAGACTAAAATTTAAACTTACTAGCTATATATCCTTAGGGGAATCAGTCTGCCTCTCTGTTCTGTATTCTTATCTATAAAATAGAGGTAATACTAGCTGCCAAGAAGACTGGTATACAAATCAGTTGAGAAAAGTGAGGAACTTTATAAACCATAAAAATTGGACAACCTTCCTCTCCCCTTTTGAATTAAGATTATTTTTCTTGTCATTTTATCCCCCCTTTTGAATTAAGATTATTTTTCTTGTCATTTTATTCACAAAATATATGGATAACTTATTTTAAAAGATTCAGAAGTAAATGGAGAGAAATGAGAAAATTTTCTCAAGTAAACCTGTTTAATTTGACTTTCCTCAATGTAACCACTCTTAGTAGCTAGAAGTCTATTTTCCTCCTTTCTCTTTAATAACACAGTCAAACTGCACTTACGTTTGAGACAGACCTGAAGAAGTTTATGGTTTGACCTTTGTGTGACCCCATCTTTGTCATTTTTTCTTCTTGCTTGGAATGTATCCACCCTTTAGATATAGAGAAATAAAAATTTCTTTCAGGATGGAAGTGATATCAGTGAATCATCAACATCCTCTCACAAAAGCTTGTTGTTTGAAGTATTGTTTTTCTTTTCTAGTGAAAAGACAATTTTTCCATTATCCATGATTCATCAATTTTTAGGCTGTCATTAATACATAAGTTTTACAAAGGAGCTGACAGGAAAATGTGCTGAATCATTCATGTGGAGCTAGAAAATGATGCATAATTTGATTGCTCTGAAGTTTTAAGTAGAATATGAAGCCAAAATGATTGCTTTAAATCTGTTAAATATACAATTTCCTTTTGTCAAACTTTTTGGAGATGTTTTTGAATCTTAAATTTCTGATGTTGCCTTTCTACATTGAATACAATCATAAGATTATTTGTGATTTCATATAAGTTTGTGTCAGATCTCAATAGAAAATTGCTATTGTAGGTGTTAAGAATAATTTATATTAATTTTTAATAAAGATAATATGGCATTTTAATATTCTTTGTGTTATAGCAGTTATGATTATATACCAAAACTAATTTTTAGTTTTCAAACAAGTTAGGAAGTGAGGAATTTATATCCATGATCTTCAATGTTTAGGTTTTTTTAACCCTTAAAATAATTTGAAAAACTATGTACCTCCTTGGATATTTAAAGTTGACAGTTGAAATTTTAAATTCTTAAATAGTTGTAAAAATTGTCATTCATAGCATGTCATAAATACATTTCAAAACAAGTTCAGCATCCCTATGTGAAATGTATTCAAAAGTATCTAAATGCTCAAGCAATTTGACATTCACATTTATCCATTTAGAGAAATCTCTAAATTAAATGTTTTACCTCATTTCTTACTTTTTTAAAACTCAGGCTTCTATTCCATGTATCCCTGTGTGGAGGAGGCACAGAGAGGTTGAATGTCTTGTTTAATGTCACACAGCCATAGGGGGCAACTCTGGTGAGAATCCAGACTGTTTACCTCAGAGTCTGCTTGCTTTTTATATTATAATTAACCATTTGTTATTTATACTCTAAATTAAAATATCCACACACCATCTATTAATAATTTGTGCCTTGTGTTGATGTTGCTTCTTTTATCTTCAACGCATAAATTTTAATATTGCCTCTAGAAGAGCACAGTATAGGGCCCAACTGGTTCCATACCCAGGAGTTATATTGTGTTTTTAAAAGAGAAAGAGATCTTATGTGGGCATGTATTAGATCATCTACTGGCTTCATATTAATATTGAGAACATTGAATATTTGCTTTTCCATTCTTTTGATGTTTTACTAAGAAGAATGTGTTTCAACTCCATCCATCCAAGTTAATACAAAAGATGTAAAGTCTCCATCTTTTATATAGCTGAATAGTATTCCATGGTATACATATACCACAATTTGTTAATCCATTCACGGGTCAATGGGCATTTAGATTGTTTCCCCATCTTGGTGATTATAAATTGAGCTATGATAAAGAAACTAGTGCAAATGTTCATATGAGAAAATGATTTTTTTTTTCTTCCAGGTAGATGCCTAGTAATGGGATTGCAGGACCAAAGGCAAGTCTAATTTGAGTTCTTTGAGGACTCTCCATACTCTCTTCCAAAGAGGCTGCAGTAGTTTTCAGTCCCACCAACAGTGTAAAAGTGTTCTCCTTCTCTACATCCATGCCAGCATCTGCTAGTTTTGGACTTTGTGATGGGTGGTATCTCTGGGCGGTTTTGATTTGCATTTCTCTGTGATCAGGGATGAACATTTTTCATACATTTGTTAGACATTTGTCTATCTTCCTCAGAGAAGGTTCTGTTCATTCTCTTACACAGTGATAGATGGGATTGTTTGCCTTATTTTGTTGTTGAACTTAATGCCTCTGTAGATCCTAATTATCAAGCCTTTGTCAGATTTGAAATATGCAAATATATTTTCCCATTCGGAAGGTTAGCTATTTGTTTTCATTGTTGTGCCCTTAGCTGTGTAGAAGCTTTTCAGTTTAATTAAGACCCATTTATTTATTTTTATCATGGTGATTGCCACTGAAGTATTCTTTATAAAATCTTTCCCAGGCTGACATCCTCAAGAGTTTTTCCTACATTTTCTTCTAGGATTTTTATCATTTCACATCTTAGATTTAAATATTTTATCCATCTTGAGCCAATTTTTGTGAGTAATGAAAAGTACAGGTCCAGTTTCAGTCTTTTACGTGTGGTTATCCAGTTCCCCCCCCCCCCACCATTTATTGAATAGGTAGTCTTTTTCCTACAGTATGCTTTTGTTTGGTTTATCCAAGATCAGATGGCTATAAGAGACTGGTTTCATCTCTTGGTTTTCTATTCAGTTCCATATGTCTATGTCACTATTTTTGTGCCAATATTATACTGTTTTGATTGCTGTAGACTTGTAATATAATCTAAAGTCTGGTAGAATACATATACCTAAAAAAGAGGTGAAAAAGCTCTACAAAAAGAATTATTAAACCCTAAAAGAAAATTGCTGAAGACATTAACAAACCATGAATAACATACCATGCTTTTGGCTGGGAAGAATCAACATTGTTAAAATGTTTATACTCCCCAATGCAATCTACAGATTCAATACAATCCCCATTAAAATACAAACATCATGCTTTTAGGAACTGGAAAAAATAGTTCTTCATTTTGTATGGAACTGGAAAAAAACCTGTATAACCAAGGCATTTATTAGTAATAAAAACTTTGAAATATTTCTAATGAAGGGTAAAAGAAACAACACCCACTTTCAATGAACCAAATAAGAGAGAAATGACATTTTTAAAAAATGCCATCACTGTCAAGCATTTTCTGTTTAGAATAGGAAGTGACTGCCATGACAAGGAGAACTAGCATGAAGGTCATGTTCACTTGGAAGGACCCTTTTGTTTTGGGATCTGTTCTAACGAAGTGCCAGATTTCAAGGTTTTATTGCTCTTTCTTTTTGAAAGCCTTTAAAAATTATGATTTCACAAGGAAAGGGCTAGAAAACCTATAAGATGGTATTTGATCCTTACTTTGATACTAAGGAGAAAATTACAAATTTCATTGAAAATATGTTCTGAAAATTTCTTCCTCTTGAATTTCTAAACCTATTGGGCACTTGTGAAGAACCATCAACGTTTATTGTTTACTGTGATCGAAACACCATGCTGCTCATTTCAGATACATAATCATATTATACCTAGATGACGTAAGTCCTACAGCACACAGATGAAGAGCAGAAGCTTTGGACAGAAGCTTCCTATTCAGGGCCATGGAGCCAGAATAACATAGGTTTATCTAGCTCCAAGTCTATGCAAATCTCTTTCCCTCACTTCCTCACTGATTCTGAGTATGTAGTTACACTAATAAATTCTGATTGAATTGAATTATATGCCTCAAGTTTAAAATTTTATAAAGACAGAATTTGCAGAAAACTACTCAAGCCAGGTCTTTTCACATCTGAATTGTGCCAGGATTCCAGTCTTCAATTGTGTAGATCCTGTTGGGTAATTGTGTTCTGGTTTCAGAATAAACTCCTTTTACTAAGAATCTGAGGTGTTGAACTGTGTCTTTTTCTTTGTAGTCATGCATCTGTTCCAAACAGTTTATGCAAGTTAAAATAAACACTCATTTAAATGAATTTTTTTAATTTGTTGTTGAAAAAAACAATTTTTTATTAGCTGTTTTAAAGAGAAAGAACTACCTTTCCCACATATGACCATGTGTCTTTTACTGTGATATAAGAGCTATTATATTCAAATTATATTTCTTTTTATTTATTCTATCATGGCAACAAACATCTATAAAGAACTATAGGAAAATGTTTAAATGATTGATATTGCATTTCCTATCTGAAGCAGAAACCTCATTATCTCCAAGGTCTTTTTCTACCTCAAACACAGTCAACAAAATATCAGAAATACTTTTTGTCTTAGACATTTGTTTTAAAGATTCAAGATATAACCTGGCTTTATTGTTAATGAAAGTCATATAAATTTTGTTATTTTTTGGATTGTAGTAATACGAACCTTGAGAAAGGCAAGAAGAAAGGTGTTTTGTAATCTTCATCTAAAATATTTTTTAATCCTACTCTTATTAGTACATCTTAAATAGAGCAATATCATATGAATCAAGGTCTGATACCATACAAAAATCTCAGGTTCAGGATTTAGGAGCTGTCTTTGTTACTTGCTAGGTAGGATTGGGTGAAATTTTTCCAGGTGGATGCCTCGTAATGGCATTGCATGACAAATGACAGGTCTAACTTGAGTTCTTTGAGGACTCTCCGTACTACATTCCAAAGAGGCTGCAGTAGTTTGCAGTCCTACCAACGGTGTAAAAATATTACACTAACAGTTGTCCTTGAATTTTATTTAACCCAACATTTTAAAATGTTTGTGACCAAGCATGACTCCTTTCATATTACCAACAGTACATTAATGCGAAAGTCCCACAGAAATCAGAGCAGTGATAGGTACTTCAATAATAGGCCCTTCCTTGGTAGTGATTTATATTTGTGCATTTGTTGTTTGTGATGATGATTTTGGATTTTTAAGTAAGTTATTTGTAATGAAGTAATTCATGCTTATTACTGACATTTTGGGAAATTGAGAGAGATAAAATATAGCAATGAATTATACTGAGACATTCCCCTCAAAGAAAACCATTGTTAATATCAACTGCTTTCCATATTTTTTCCACCATCTATTTTTTAAATCAGTTTTGTTTTACTTGTGTTCATTCTGCACATAAAATCTTATACACAGATTAACATTTTAATATGGTATAAAAAACTCCATATAGATACTATTTATAAGAGTAAGTCTCCAATTGAGTAGACATACCATAATTTTCCTAACCATTAATTTATTGTAATGCCTTTATGCTTTTAACAAATTCTTATAAATTTATATTAAAGTCTTCTAAAGCTTTTTAAATTCTAAGGTTTTTTTCCCGCCATATTTTTGATTACTTGTTTACAGTAAATTCTTAGAATTTGGATTAAAGGATCAAAGTTTATTTGCTAATTTATTATTTATTTATTTGTTCAACAGATACTTATTCACATACCTGAGCACCTATTCTGAGTGTGGCATTATAGGTGTGATTCTACTGGTATTTCAGCCATGGACTCTGTCTTAGAGAATATGCTATCAGAGTTTAAAGAATTTGACTGATACAGAGAGACAAATAAAAAAGCACATATCAATTTGTGCTATAAACTATAATAAATAAGCTCTCACAGCAATTGTAGAAATAAATAGAAAATATATACATAAAAATAGATACAGATACAATTATAGATATACACATACATAGGGATATCCTTCTGGTAGGGTAAAGTAACATCACGATTGATATATAGATATCTCATGTTCTTCTCTTTTCATCCCAACTTTTTCTTTCGGCATTAAGTATGCTCTTCCTATTTCTGAATACCACCACCAGTTATCTAATATACACATTGTTTTTGCATATTTTTCGCAAAGAATCATCAAAAAGTTTCCCTATGGTTTTTAATATATAGATATATTTTGTCAAATTGGTACAGTGTGCTCAAGCTCTAGAAGAAGGTCTAGCTTGCCTCCAGGTCCTCACATTCTCAGCTCCATTTAGTTGTTTCCAAATGCTCTCACTTCTCTAAAGTCTCAAAAATTAGTGCTGCCTGTAGAATCTTTCCTCCATTATTACCACAACAACTTGAAGTGATTTCTCCCTTTTCTGAGCTCTCTCCCAACACAGCTGCCAGTTCAACATTCCTGAAACCTTACTCTGTTCATTTTACCCTCTCAAGCCTTTCATGACTCCCTGATAACCCTATGGAAAAAAATCTTAACACTTTTTACAAACTACACTTATTTTTCCTTTTGATCAGGCACCTACACTTCCAGTCAAATCCAAATCCTTGGTTCTCCATCCAGTCATGTATCTGTCTCATTCCTTGATTCAGTCTGTCTAGTTGGTCTAGAAAGCCCTATCCCACCTACATAATAATAGCTATCACGTGGATTGACCATCTGTTCTGTGCCAGGAACTGAGTGTTTCCAAATTGTATCTAATTTAATTTTAAGTATCATAGCCTCTATTTCACATATGAAACAACTCACTTAAGTGACTTGTCCAAATTCATACAACTTACTTAAATTCAGAGCTCTCTTGGACTCCAGAGAGTTCTTCTATCAACGTTAGTTCATTTCATGGTCCAAATATTACTTGTTCTTCCATCTCAGTTACCAACAAATTCAAGAAGTCTTTTTCATTTTTTTGTTTTAATTGTTGGGGATTCATTAAGGGTACAATAAACCAGATTACACTGGTTGCATCTGTTAGGCAAAGTCCCTCTTGCAATCATGTCTTGCCCCGAAAAGGCATGGCACACACCAAGGCCCCGGCCCCACCTCCTCCCTCCTTCCCTCTCTCTGCTCTTCCTTTCTCCACCCCTCCCTCCTTCTTTCTCTCTCTGCTCTCTCCTTCCCACACCCCACCATGTCATTAATTGTCATTAATTGTCCTCATATCAAAATTGAGTACATAGGATTCATGCTTCTCCATTCTTGTGATGCTTTACTAAGAATAATGTGTTCCACTTCCATCCAAGTTAATACAAAGGATGTAAAGTCTCCATTTTTTTAACAGCTGAATAGTATTCCATGGTGTACATATACCACAGCTTGTTATTCCTGGGTTGGTGGGCATTTAGGCTGTTTTCACATTTTGGCAATTGTAAATTGAGCTGCAATAAACAGTCTAGTGCAAGTGTCTTATGACAAAAAGATTTTTTTTTCCTTCTGGGTAGTTGCCCAGTAATGGGATTGCAGGATCAAATGGGAGGTCTAGCTTGAGTGGTTTGAGGTTTCTCCATACTTCCTTCCAAAAAGGTTATACTAGTTTGCAGTCCCACCAGTAGTGTAAAAGTGTTCCCTTCTCTCCACATCCATGCCAGCATCTGCAGTTTTGAGATTTTATGATGTGGGCCATTCTCTCTGGGGTTAGGTGGTATCTCAGGGTAGTTGCTCAGGTAGAAGTGATGTGATTTTTCACTTTTTTGAATTCTTATAAATCATACTCTATATCTCTGTCACATCATTGTATTATATCATTCCTTAATGTATTTAGGTAACGTGTCTTCTTTCACTTATTTTTCCATTCATTATTTTATTAAATTTAGGCCTGCTAAAAGACAAAGACATTGCCAGGCACCTGAAATATAAAATAAAATAGAATAAAATAAAATAAACATTATCTTTGCTCTGAAAAATGATACAATTTAGTTGTAGAAACTCAAAATAAATATACAATTACTCATTTCTACTAGTGCTATGAAAACAAAGTACAGAATAGGATAAGACAATAAAGAAAGGTGATAATGAGTGTGGGAGTTTGTTCAGTGTCAGTCTTGCTGAGGAAGTAAAATGTAGCTAAGGCATCAGGATAAAAAGAAATTAAGTAAAGAATGGGAGTTTGGAGGAATTACATTTTAAGCATTGGGAAAAGCATAGGCAATAATTTTGAAACAGAACAAGATGTATATTCAAAGAACCAAAAAAAGCCCACTCAAGGACATGATATAGAGCTGTGCAGTTGTCTATGTGGACAGTCCCATAGGATTTTGCAGTGGAGCCCTGAGGTTAAAATGCTGTGAGTGAACCAATGGAGTGGGAAATAGCATGGAATCAGTGTAGAAAAAAATGTAGGGTCAGATGATTCAATGCTCACTGCTACTAATGAGTTCACATACCTCATGCAAATGTAATTTTCTCATGGGATTTAAATCAGTGATTCCTGTCTCCAGTTTGAATGTTTGTGTATTCTTCTTGAAGGTAAACATGTGGGTTAACATATCTATGCCTACCTATATTATCTTTAGTATATCTTTAAACTCATAGGGCCTAATATAATTCTTTGAGGTTATCAGTTGTTTAATGCTTATTTTCTGAGACATGGAATGAGTTACTGTCTCTATCTTCTAAATCATATGTGTTTAGTCATCATAATCATATTATTTTCTCTTCGCTTTTTTTTTTTTTTTTTTTTTTTTTTTTTTTGGCCGGGGCTGGTGGGTTTGAACCCCTCGCCTCCAGCATATGGGACCATAGCCCTACTCCTTTGAGCCACAGGCACCACCATCATACTATTTTCTTATGTAATTACACTAATACTCATTGAATAATATCGTGAAATTCTATATCTTTCTTTTTCAGTATTTAAGGTCTTTAATCAAGTTCAAACCTTCCCAAATGGCTAACTTGAGCTCTAAATATTGCAGGCAACTACAAATGACTATTTGAGCATGAACTACAGACATTTGATGCAATGACTGCTTTGACAGTTTAGGTATAAAAGAACTGTCAAGCTTTTCATTCTAAGGCTACAGGTTACAGATATTTCAGAAGTGAAGTTTGATATTCCCTTTGAATTAATTTGTCACAACCTCTGCTAATCCCATGTCCAAAAGGATTTACCTTCTAGGAGATTGCATTATAGCCCTTGACCTTTCTGAGACACTCAACACAGTTGAGTTTGTAGCAAGTTAGTAGTTGCACAGAATGCTGGGAGACTGTACTTGCCAGTTGGAAATCTACTGGGTGGACTGATGTGAAGTTTCCAGGGAGGAAAATCCATTTATATTTCCTAAGTGCCAATTTGTAGTACTAGTTAGTTCTATTGAGAATGTTGTCTGGGCTGGGGAAGAGATGCCATGACTTATTAATGGGATCTGTCGCATACTCAGAAAGAGGAGTGGCATATGGGCACATGTTTATTATTTCTGCCAAAATTCATTTAAAATAGACAGGGCCCTAAGAATTTTTTCTCATATAGAAGAATTTAATCAAATGTACACAAAAGAGAATATAAACCGTGACTCTTAACACATTAATTGCCATGTGAGTTATATTTAACTTAGACCAATTTTGATCCCAGGGCCCTGTGAAGCATACATAACACACATCTCTTGCCCTATCTTCACTTAATAAAGCACCATAGACCCAAGGAAAAAGTTGTTTTTCTAGTGTAGCAATCAATGTAATAAAGAACGGCCAAAATAATAATAATAATAATAATAATAATAATAATAATACAATCAAACAATAAAATGCCTGTGAAACTAAAATTAATATTCAAATACTGCTATTAAACTGATGATAAAAATGACCTCAATAAAAATTGGGATAATGAACACAGGCAGATATAGAATTACTTTAACAGTCCTTTTAATTCAACCCATTACTGAATTATTCTTTACATTTTTGATCCATGTTACCTTGGTTTCCTTGAATTTTCACATTTAAAATCTTTATATAATTATAAAAAATTATTTCACAACTTTCAAATATCTAAATTTTTATTTTATTGTATCAACTAGAATTTTTATAACAACATAAATAATGCAAGAGAGGGTGGTGCCTGTGGCTCAAAGGAGTAGGGCGCCGGCCCCATATGTTGGAGGTAGAGGGTTCAAAACTCAGCCCTAGCCAAAAACTACAAAAATAAATAAATAAATAAATAAATAAATAAATAAAAATAAATAAATAAAAATAATGCAAGAGAGAATGTATATCCTTTTTGTTCTTATCTTTAACAAAAATTCTTTACTATTTTATCACTGAGAATCAGATATTACAATAGGGTTAATTTACTAATTAAAAGAGAAGTCAGATTTAATAAATACATTTTTCTGACTTTAATTTTCTGCTTTTTCTATTTCATTTAATGATGTAATACATTTCCTGATATTGCCAAAATAAACACATGTAATCATATTATTCATGTTGTTATAATAGATATACTAAATTCTTTTCTTTACAAATAATTATTGATAAGATTATTGCATCAATATTGTGCTTTTTTTTTTTAAATAATCAACTTTATTCATTTTTTATTGTTTCAGATTCATTGAGGGTAAGAAGTAGGTTACACTGATTACCTTTGTTAGGTAAATTCCCTCTTCTAATTGTGTCCCATCCCCAAGTGGTGTGCTATACACTGTGACCCCCTCCTCTTACCTGGCTCCCTCCTACTCCTACCCCACACCATGTAGTAGGTGATCTACTATCTTCATATTAGAATCAAGTACATTGGATTCTTGCTTCTCTATTCTTGTGATGTTTTACTAAGAAGAATGTGTTCCACCTCCACCCAGGTAAATACAAAAAATATAAAGTCTCTATCTTTTTAGTGGCTGAATAGTATTCCATGTTATATATATACCACAGCTCATTAATCGATTCCTGGGTTGGTGGGCATTTAGGCTGTTTCTGCACTTTGGCAATTATAAATTGAACTGTGATAAGCAGTTAGTGCAAATGTATTTATGATAAAGTGATTTTTTTTTTTCTTCTGGGTAGATGCCTAGTAATGGGACTGCAGGATGAAATGACATGTCTAATTTGAGTTCTTTGAGGATTCTCCATACTTCCTTCCAAAAATGTTGTATTAGTTTGCAGTCCCACCAGCAATGTAAAAGTGTTCCCTTCTCTCCACATTCATGCCAGCATCTATAGTTTTGAGAAGACTTTGTGATGTGGCCGATGCTCACTGGGGTTAGGTGATATCTCAGTATAGTTTTGATTTGCATTTCTCTGATGATTAGGGACAATGAGCATTTTTTAATGTTAGTCATTCATCTGTCTTCTTTAGAGAAGGTTCTATTCATGTCTCTTTCCCAGTGATAGATGGTTTTATTAGGTCATTTTTGTCAATTAATTTGAGTTCTCTGTAGATCCTAGTTATCAAGCTTTTTGTCCAATTCATATTATGCAAATATCTTTTTCCATTCTGAAAGTTGTCTGTTTGCTTTGCTTGTTATTTCCTTAGCTGTGCAGAAGCTTGTCAGTTTAATTAAGTCCCATTTGTTTATTTTTGTTGTTGTTGCAGCTGCCATGGAACTCTTACTCATAAAATCTTTCTCCAGGCTGATATCTTCAAGTGTTTTCCCCCACTTTCTTTGAGGATTTTTATTGTTTTATGCCTAAGATTTAAATCTTTTATCCATCTTGAATCAATTTTTGTAAGTGGTGAGAGGTGCAGTCCAGTTTTAGTCTTTTACATGTGGTTATCCAGCTCTCTCAAAACAATTTATTAAATAGGGATTCTTTTCCCCAGTATATATTCTTGTTTATCAAAGATCAGGTGGTTGTAAGATGTTAGTTTCATCTCATGGTTTTCTCTTAGGTTCCAAATGTCAATGTCTCTATTTTTGTGCCAATACCATGCTATTTTGATCACTATGGCCTTATAGAATAGTCAAAAGTCTGGTAGCATGATACCCTCAGTTTTGTTTTTATTACTAAGAATTGCCTTGACTATGTGGGGTTTTTTCTGATTCTATACAAAACAAAGAATAATTTTGCTCCAAATCTTGAAAGTATGATGATGGTATTGTAATGGAGATTGCATTGAATCTGTAGATGACTTTGAGTAGTATAGATTTTTTTTTTTTTTTTTTTTTTTTTTTTTTTTTTTAAATATTCTTAATTTTTTTTTGTTGGTATTTTG